>BPLR01011950.1:0-77996 GCA_021605095.1 Caerostris extrusa | reverse complement strand
TTGGCGTATTACTATAAATTATTTACAAATCAATATTTATTATAACATTTATTATTTGTAAAACCTGAGCACCATTTGGTCATGCTATATATGGAAGACGCCATTATCTGAAAAGGCAAAAGTGATAGGTGCTGTGATCAAAGTATTTTCCCCGGTGCAGGGCTCCAAAATCAGTTAAAATGGTAGAATTTGACTGTTTACACGAAGATATTCATAAAAATCTGTAACACTGAACAAAAGAATCTACATGATTCCATGAAAAGTTATTTAAAACTTCTTCATGAAGATAATCATTTAATGCAGATGAAATGGGTACAACTGAAATTGAATGAAACAAACAGTCAGGCAGTATCTGAGTAGCTCACCAAGTATCACTGTATTACTACAACATTTTCAACACCTGCCGCAAAAAGCCTCTAAGTTGTAGAAAATGAAAAAGATTTGAGTTTATTGTGAGGACTGCTGTGTAGCCACACGTTAAAGTTATCACCCTGATGTTAAATCTTAAGTGTTGAACATTTCGTATTTATTGTGCAAAGGCTAATGGGAAGGGCCTTATAACTAAATTAAATATAGTAATTAAAGGCCTCCATTTTTGTGTCATCATTTGAATAAGTCTCATTTTTAAATATATTTTGCCTATAATGTTCCATACGCAAATGGGATAATCAGAAACAAAACAACAGTCATTTCAACTCAGTAATTGCTTGTTATGTCTAAGAGCTCATCTCTCAAATATTTTCTTTCATTTATTTTTTTGCAAGAGAATTGCTTGGCAGTTCAGAACAGAAATTTTTCAATAAAATTTTATTATACAGGCTGTTAAAATTTTCATACATAAAGACTGAAAAATAGTTTCGCTACTTCTAAGAAAATAACAATACGATAAAGATGTTAAATATGACTAGGTAAAATACGCTTGTATCATTTTTCATATCGGTCTGGTTCATCTTTTATTATCGGTATTATGGAAATCAACCATTTTAAATACAAAGCAAGAATTAAACTAATAATAAAACAACTAATTACTTGCAAAGTATTATAAAAATTGCCAGATTACTTATTTGTACCGTTGTTTGTACTGCAAAGTTTCCGTTTGAATAATAAGATTTTTGTATTTGACAGCTTGCTTAATTTGGGTCATTTTTTAAGACTGTGCACTTGGTCATCAAAATATTGCCATTTAAATTGTTTAAACATCATAATAATAGAAAGGAAGAATGATGAATTTTGCACTCCAGTTCTAACATTGATCTTTTCTTGCAGAGCTGATTCATGTGTCTGCCACCAGCTCACAACTGAGGATGGTCCATTCTATCTTTTCTGCAGTTAACTCCAGAATATTACATTAAATTTTCTAAAAGATTTTAATCAATGATCGCAACTATATTTTTGTAAAATCTAACACATATTTGAAAAAAATTATCTTGTATTTAATTAGTCTCGTGCTTGTATCATCTTCCTAATTTACCTTTTTTATTATTACACCCATATGTAGCATCAGCTGCACATAGTCTTTGCTATTTTGTTCATTTCCAAACACAGCAAAAATAATGCTGATAAAGATTGTGGTCAATATTTAAGCTTAGGATGTTTATTTAACTGTAAATTGCTTTAATATTTTTATATCTATAGTTTCAGGAAACCACATTTGTGCATTTAAAAATTACTAGTTATAAGATATTTTAGATTGTTCTCATTATCAATGCAGAGCTTAAATGATAGATATTACTGCTTAAAACTGAGTAAGGTTGCAGCTGTGGCAAGGTCAACGCATAATACTTGTAGTTATTTTTCTTCTTCATGGTAGAAATGCCGATTTTGCCAGGCATTTCTTGGGAACAGCTGATAACATCATCAATAATATAAATATTGAATACAATAGGAACCACATTTTTACTGATATTTTGAGAGGTCATTGTCGGGTCATAATCTCTTCAATACAGAGCGACGCTGCCGATCTCCATGCTTTACTGAACAGGCCGACTATGTTATTCTTATTACATATGGGAATACAGGTTACATATGCCAAGGTTGACTAGTGTTATATTTGACAGTTAAAAACCTGCTTATACAACAGCTTCAAATTAAATGCTTAATTTGGACTTCAGTGGAAGCCTGCTCAAAGGACAGTACTGCTGCCACTGCGGATAGTCAGCCGTAGCTCCATTTGGCAATATGAATCGACGAGAACAGATAATTGAAGAGCTTAGCCAGGCGAAAGATTTAGCACGCCGCCATCGTGCTACTCGTAATAGAAAATGTGGGTATAAAAGCGAAAGTAGATTATAGTTCAAATAATACAGCATAGCCGACATCCCCTTGTCATTAATAAAAATCAGCTCGCAACATTTTGAAATAACATTTTCTTTACCTTATTTTTTTGTTTCAAATGAAATATTTCACTATAAAAGTTAACATATTACCCAATATATATTCGCTGATATCACAATGGAAACACCCTGGGAGCTACAGGAATTTTCAATAAGGGTATGGTAGATCATTTTGGCATAGATACAAGTTACTCGGCTGGAAATAACACACAGCAGCTGAATAGTGTTTGGCGTAGAATATTGAACCATCTCTTCATGGAGATACAAATATTGAAGAGATGTTGGTGAGATTGGTCGATTTCGATTGAATGCTTCCAAAAAAAAAACCCTTAACGGTCGGTGCCTGCGCCTGCAGCGTCAGCTATGAGCCACAGCTCGCCGAGACTGGAAAATTACTTCTTGGTAGGAAATGCTTGCATATTGCCAGTCACCTGCAAACTTTCCAGTACTTTTTCTGGGTGAACCTTTCTTCCAAGGCCGTGATTACAGCAGAAACCAGCTCATGGTTGTTCATGCACATGAGCCAGACCACTGCTGCCTGGAGGAATCACCTGGGGTGTCCAAACGTGTATCTGTCTCAGTTGGGAAGAAAGGTGAAAGCAAGCATTCGTTCGAGCCTATATGTCTTCACTTTTCAATCGACCAGTCAGTAATTTATGCAACAAATATAGCAAGAAGTCACTTTTATATCAGGATGCTTAGACTCGCCAATTGTCGCATTACACAGCTTGGTAACAGATCGCATATAGGCAAATACGCAGCCATCAATAATAAGTAGCATATCTACTTCATGTGCTACCTAGGTCAAATGGCTTCTCATATAATGTGTTTAATTTGTAATATGGGCGTTTTAGTATTAAAAATATTTCAGAAACAGTACAAAGTGACAGGAAATGCTTTACACGTATTTTTTTTCTTATATTCATATCTGTACACACCAGCCATCGTGTCCTGTTATTTTGAAGTATATTTATCAATAAATATGCAGCTTGGTTTAAAAAGTACAGTTTTAGGCTGGTCACAGCTGGGAATGAATTTTGCACATTATGAATATAGCAGAGTTTATATTATACCATATCACTATCAATATCACAGACAATATTCGATATACAGTTTATAGCCTGTAGCTTCCTGCCCTTTTTATGACAATATACCTAAAATGTTCAAACTTCTTTTATGTGTAAAGTTGCTCCCCTTACGATATTGTCGTCTAAAGTGCTGAGTAGGATTTAAATAGTATTCAGTGAATAGATCATTTATGTTTTTGGCCTCTGCATGAAACACAGATTCAAAATGATTAGAATTGTGAAAGTGACAAGTCATATTACGCAACACAAGCATAAACACACTGTTGACTCTGAACTCAGATTCAAAGATACTGAAACCAACCATTATATTTTTCTCAAATTTTTTTCTCAGCAGGAATTTAGCTGCATATATGCCTGATATTTTTTCAAAAATCCTTTTATTTCTTCCAGTTCTTCATCCCTTCCTCTCGACACATTACCAAGAGTGCCAACTCGTTCAATGCATGCTGTATCATTGCTGAGCTAGATTCATTGAATCTCTTCATTTGGCCAGGTGCTCCCGGAAGGGTCTCTTTTTTGTTTAGCCGGTGAATACGACGATTGTGAACGATGGCGGCCTCATTTTTGGCGAGGTTCGAAAGAACACATGCGTGAGCTGGTGCCAGTTCTCATAATAGAGCTGAGGACGGTTGATCAAGAGCCATTGACACATCTCTGAATGAACGACGGCTATAAAGCACCTCAATCTTTTACTTGGCTTTGAAGCCGGTTGTTGATGGTCGATCATTTTCAGTGTTCTCGTTTTCTTCGAACCAGCTTACGCTCGGCTTTTCAGCCCATTTTCCGATTTCGCAACATATTTTTATGCTTCCGCAAATATATGGGTCATCATATCGACTGAATATTAATTTTGATTAAATTCTCACATATTTCTGCTCTGAGTTCATATATTTAAAAGATTGCATTTAACAAACCTTGGGGTATATTGCAAACTTCTTATATATCAGACTTCGACAGTGTGAACTATAAATATATTTTTTAGACAGCCAGATAACGAATTTGTTAGTCAATGCTTGAATTAATACTGGCAGCTGCTTGAAATCTCGAGAGTCATCGTTATCTTACTTATTATTTGTTGGATCGAAAGACAGGTTTTTGCATTTTTCATATCAACGTTTCATTCTCAATTAAAAATATAACAATGCTTGGAATTAAAATTTTGTGCAAATGAATACCTAAAAGGAAAATCGAGTATCTTCAACACATGAAATAAAGATTCGTATTTAATGCATTAAAAAAGCTATATGTCTTGCTATATTGTTATATTTCTGTGAGTTATGTCATAAACTGACGGACATCTCACGGTTAAATACTCGCTGACGGAGGGAAGGAGTCAAAGCTTTCTGTAGTGGAGTAGGTTTACTCATGATTCGCCATATATGAGGTGATGTTTAGGAGGAATTGGTGGAATTTTTTTGCGGGCAAACCCACACTGGCAGCCGATCACGAGGCAAACTGAATGAGCTCACCGCCTGAAAGCGTGGTCTGCTGGCGCCATTGGAGCCAACCTCAGCCCACAGCCACTGGAGTGGCTCTGAGTCTCGACCCCGTGAGCCCTGGGGTCAGAAGAGCTTCCTGGAGCCAGCCGATCCGGACAGCTTGGGGGCACAATAGCATTGTCAGCTGGCGAATAAATATCCTTTTCAAAAGATGATAAAATATAGTGTATACGCAACAAATATTTATGCCAAAATATAAACACATAATGAAATATGGGGCCCTCAAATTTTTCCTTGCTAAACTAACTTTTCTTTTCGAGTTGCCAGCAGTATGCAAATGTGCCCTGCATATTGATTCTATTTGTTTTCAAATGTAAAGTGGCGCAGTTGGGAAGCTAGATTTAAATAGTATGGTTTGCTGGCCTTCGGTAACATTCCTGGACAAAGGTCTAGCGGCAGTCTAGTCGAGATCGATCATTAGATCTTCAAATTTTTCTTGTCGAAGCCTTCGTGTTTTTACAGTGATTTCATCGGGTTCATGAGCTTTTCGATAAATTGATGCTCGCATATTTAAATGTTCAGGCAGCTCCACACACGCCAGTTTTGTGAAAAAGACGCCGCAGAGCGCACAAGCAGAGGCGCGGCACGCACAGTATTTTCTTTTCATCAAGTTATCGTCGGGTCATGAAGGTGGTTCTGAACCGGGACCCGTGCCTGGGCCCTGCTCGAAAGTGAGCTGCAGACCGGGACAGGATCCGCCTAGTGAGCGGCAGCTGCTTTTTCTTTTGCTTTGAATATCTAGCGCCTCGCTTGAAAGGATGGCCACCTTAACTATAGCCAAGTCATTTAGATGACAGCTCCAATAAACAAAAAAATTATATACAAAAATTTAAAGTCAATTTCTACTTTTTTCACTATATTGCAGAAGTTCCTTTATAAATAATTTTTCATCTCATTTTTTGCTGATCTGTAATATCTATTGGTAGATGAGCACCACCTCTAAATCTAAAAATTGTACCAAATTTAATACGAATAATATTTGAAAACTGTGGAAGAATATCATCAGTCAAAACTGAAGGTCATGGGTTGAACCGGAGTGGATGAGCAAAGTATTTTATTAAAAGATTGAAATTTGAACAAAGATATAGCATATATATAAGAGGAAGGAAAGAATTGAAAAAGTAGGTGTTAATGAGTACTCTCGAGCTCTACCTGCAATTGTTGAGTTTGATCAGCAGAAGCCATATACTTAGTAAAGACATTCCTTATTTCTCTGTGTCTCTACTTTCTTATATTATTGAAAGAATCAGTATGGGTAGGCTTGGTGTATTTTTTATGGTACGAGCTATGCGCTTGTGAGATAGTCGGCATTTTACAACAACTCCAGCTTGCTTAGCTTGATACTAGGTGTGTCAACTTTATGTTATGCAATACTTATAAATTATACCTTGTAAAAATAGGATTATATTCGTTACATACTGTTACCTAAATTGATTGCAAGTTTAATGATTTCTTATTCATAGTGGAATGAATTCACATACAAACTACGAAATAGATTGTGTTTTTACAAGGGTCTGTACCTCGAATACATTCACATAGTTTAATTCCGTTGATCGATATCTGATATCGACGATATTTCCATTTAGATCTCTCGAAAGGGAAAACATCATTTATTAAAGGGGTCATGGAAATAAAATACTAGATACTAAATATGAACTATTTGTCAGTATTGTTTTTATGAAAGGTTAAAAATAGTTGCTAGGAGCAATAAACCTGCAGTTTTTAAAGACGATATTTTCGCATTGTGCAGGAGGTGTAAAGTACATGACAACCGATCAGCTGTTGCCGAGTGGTAGACTATTTAACAAGGAGATATTTCGATTTTCTTTGAAATAAGAAATTGCAATGCCAGTGCTGCTCATGACTCTGCCAGAAGCATCTGAGTATCATACAAGAGATTTAACATAAAAGTCATTGAATTTTATCAACATGAAATAACGCAGTCTCAGTAGGCTTCACTATATATGAGCATGCAAAAACTATACAGTGCTCATCGTTCATTTGGTACTTTATTTGCCAAACAAACGGGTCATTACAGCAGATTCATTGGCGCTTTGTCAGTTGAAATGCTTGAAGTGTTTTTTGGCTCCTGCCACGGATACTGAGTATACTGGGGAACACAAGTATTTTCCATGCCAAAACTAGTTGGGCAAAGCAGCTTAAACGTGGTTCATACGACACAGCCTGGCACAGCTGTTCTCGATTCATGCTGGGCTTGGTCAGTGCTGACTGGATGGCTTCTTGCAAAAATATTTAAGAAGACAAGCTTGTTATTGATTGCTTGTAGAATCAGTTGCAGCTACATGGTGTTGCTTTTGAGTCCAAAATGAAGGGAGAAGTGCTGCCTTCGTGACATTGACATACTAGCTCCAGCCCACAGAAAAAGAAAGAAGTGCACCTTGGAAAGAAAACAGACTTTTTTAATGACATCGTACCACCTTCTTTATCCTAAATGACGAGTCGGGTTCATATGAAAATTACCCATTTCTCAAGAATACCGAGCTTGAATTTCAAACATGTCAAAAATAATAAATGCTAATATAAGGATTTATGATTTGCCGAAGAATTTCACTCTCCTGGGAGTAGACATGTACTATTTGAAATCAAATATTTTAATAGTAAATCTAAAAGAGTGTAAGACAGAAAATGTTATATAAATACTATCGATCAAACAAAGTGGTCGCCCCATAACCTCTTCCGGTGCTCAGGCTCAGGCCTGAAGCCTTCTACAAAAAGAGTGCAACATTGGATTTTTTGAACATTTCTTTTTAATGACATGAGCATTATCATTGTGAATCTTCAGTGTCCACTGGCGTAAAAGGAACATATTGGAGGCCTGTCACCTGTCACTACTGAACTTCTGCTAGAAGCTCAAGATGGGGAGACACTGAACTTTGAAGTCAAAAATAACAAATAGCTAATATCACGATTTTTGCTGAAGAACTTTGTCTTCAGCATTAATTAATTTAAAAGTAGAGAGTTTTATTAAAATTCTTTTGAAAATAAAATATTTAATAATAAATATAACAAATATTCAGAAAAAAGAATGTTATATAAACATATTCGATCAAGATCAAACCTAAAGTGATGTAATAATTATGTTAGTATATTGAGACACAAAATTAATACCAATTGAAGCCTGAAGACGAGATTAATTTAACTTTTACGAAAAATAAATAAATACAATATTATGATTTGTGATTTTTTGTTGAAGATTTTCTCTTTTTAACATTAATAAATTTAGTATACAAAACTCTTATTTGAAAAAGAAAATATTTTTTAATAGCAAATTAAAATTATAAAAATATATTTTCAGAAAAAATTTGCGTTATAAAATACTATTCGATCTAATAAAACTGAAATATCAGTGCACAGAACAGCAGCCCCGTTCTTCTGCAGTTTATTGTGCAATTAAAAACAGAGTTTTTCAATGAGCCATATTCACCATTAGAAATTCAGAGGGCACTGACGGGAATAATTATATTAGCATATTTCAAAGACAGCCAAATGCGCGCCCAATTGGGGCCGCAATGTCAGTTAGTTGGTGATTTTTTTGCTGAAAGAATTTTCACTTCAACATGCATAAAAGTTTAGTAGATAGTTTTATATAAAAATTTATTTGAAAGAAAATATTTTAATAGTAATTGAATGTTTAATAGTATTATTTTGTAATTTGATTTACCAGTAATTTAAAATTATGTGTTATTTATAAAATTGTTATATGGTCATTGGTTTTTTGCATGGCTGATAATCATTTAGAATGATGCAAAATACCATATTATTAAAATAATAATTATTAATATTAGTGATTTACTTGTTGTTTCCAACATGCATGTTTAGAGTGTATTTTTACATGTAATTCTTACTTGAAAATAAAATATTTTACACAGTCTAAAAGTTTCTAAAATACAGAAAAAATTATGCAAACAATTACTGGTCAAGCAGTTTATTCTTGTCAAAAGAGATTTGACAGTTAATGGGAGACGTGGCGAAACATGGAATGGAACAGCAGCAACAATAGAAAGTTGTTGATAAGATACTTCATGCCTGCAATAGTTAATGAAAAGCAGTTTCCAGGAAAAAGAAGCTTGCTACCGTGAGATAGCCTAAACATAAATACGTTGTTGAACAACGCAGCAGTTTCGTGCTCACAAGGGAATTGGGCCGCTCAAAGCTAGGATACTAGAAGGTCGGCTGTGTTCTCAGAATACACATCAATTGTATCAGTCGCGCGCATCGGCACACCAATCGCCATCCAGGGCTTATCCGAGGCCTGAAAGTCCCGCTGAGCGGTCACCGCCACGGAACTTGGTCGCCGTATCAGCCGGCAAGAGAAAAAGTGAACTGAGGGAAAAATTGAATTCACTTCGGTCGATGCAGTACAGCACAAACACATTCGTATCGAGTTTCGATGCCCAGAAAGATCAAACACAACACCAGCTGAACATAAGGGCGATGAACACACTTTCAGAGCGGACGTTCGCTCATTGACAGGAATGGGCTTTCTGCTTGGGACAAAACGAGTTCTAGTTGTTGGCCAGAATGATGCGCCTTGACAAGCTGTATACTGCAAGATACTGGAGAAACTTGTGTCTTCCAGTAGTTGAATAATATCAACCTCGTGTTAGTCACACACGATTTGGTGTCTTCATCAATCTATGTTGCGACTTGCTGAAAGGCAGTTTAGACTGTAACAGTGGTATTTTGCATGAAGAACCAATGTAAGCCATAAATAAGCATGACATGAATTCAACAGATTACGACAGATCTGCACAGTTGTGGCCGATGGCAGCTGCCGGGCAAGTACCTAACGGAAAGCTGCCACCGTCCATTTCGGGCAGTCACGTCTTGGGCGATGTGCTGACTGTCAGCTTGCGCCGGCAACGGAAAGTGCTCAGACGCCGCCCGGGAATTTGCATGAGCGATGAACCGAGCGCAAAAACTTCATTCATGAATAAGCCAAGAGGGAAACGGAAATGGTTACCGAAACATGTAAGAAACAGATCCGGCATTCGTGCCGAACAGCTAGTCATTACCGGGCGAAACTGGGCGTTATTGATATGAATTGAAAGCAAAAGACCGAATTAGTAGTAAAACATCTTCACTGGGTTAACCTATCAAACAAATGCTTTGAATAGCGCACTGCTCAAATCTGAAGATATCGTCGCAAGGAAAATAGTAGCCATAATGTGCCTCTTACTAACTTTGAGGAAAATCAACAAATATTGTTATTTAGTGCCAGATGGTAAATGAAAAGATAGTGGTTGGAATATTTGGTCAATTTACCTTAATACCCTGATACATCCTCAGATATCTACATAAGAAATAAATATTACAGTTAAAATACGAGCTTCAAAGTAAATAATGTATATAAATCTATCTCCAAAAATAGATTTTTAAACATTTCATCAGCTCTTTTAATAATCATCTAGCTTTCGTTTTTTAAATACTTTGAAACATCAAATATACTGTAACAGCACAATAGTAAACACGACAGCTTATGTGAATCACTGTTTAAACAGAGGTTTCTAAATGTACATTTATCAGATTGTATTAATTTAGAAATGCAGCTAAATAACACAAATTTCCCGATTTACACATATATACATCAATTGCCTGAATATAGTCGGGTAGTAGCAGTCTGGTTGTTCAGTTATTTTTAGTACTCAGCTCAGTCATTGACATTGTTCCTTATTTCCAGTAATAACGCTTTATTGATAAATCGTAGTTATTTGATTTATATTTAAGTGTCATTTTTAATATCACTATATATCATAGGAATATCATTATATCACTGTGTCAATGTAGGGAATTTTTACAAAATGTCATTTGAATCTGTGTAATGCTGAAATAGTACGATAGCCTTCCCTCAGAAGGGAGCCGAACAGAATGTCTCCTCGTTTTTTGTGGCATTGAACCTCGTATTCATCACATGCTTGACCCGCCATGTATGTTTTAATACAGCTTTCTTGTATGTGATAAATAGATAAGAAATTATTTGCTTGCTAAAAGGTTACCTGTTAATATGCAATGTATTACATAGGTCATGATTCATATTGAACTTTTATTCTCTTAAATTTAGATTTACAAAAAAAGAGAAAAAAATTTAAGAGAATAAAAGTTCAATATGAATCATATTCTGTAACACTAAATATTAACAATGTAACTTGTAAACAAATAATTTCTTTATCTGTAATACATAATACAAGAAATATATTAAAACCTCTATGGCTAAGTGCGCCGTTGGAGATATTAGATCGAGGTTCAACTGCTGGCGGTATTTGCTGCAGATACTGTTACAAAAACGAGGAGACTTAGTCAGAGTCTATGATGTTCAGTATCTTACCTCGTTAGCCTGATTACCTGGGGAGTTTTATCAATTTTCTTCCATGCGATACGCAAATTCGTAGTTTCGTTTTTATTTTGTAAAATTCCCTACGACAATGGATATTTTTAGTGATATATAATGATATTCCCTTATGATATATAGTGATATTAAAATGTTACTCTTTAAGAATTAAGAATATAACCAAATAATACGATTTATCAATAAAGCATTAATTACCAAAATAAGGAATAATGTCAATGACTAATTTAATTACTAAAATAACTAATTTATTAGATCAAGTAAGCATTTTATATTCAGGCAATTGATGAAATATGTATGAATATAAATCGGAAATTTAGTGATATTTTTTAATACATTTTCTAAATTAATACAATCTGATAAATGCTTATTTAGAAATCTGTTTAAATTGAAGTGATTTCACATATATTTAAGCTGTCGTGAGTTTATAACCAATTTAATAGACAGTACAATCATTCACAGCAAATTATATTTGGTGTTTCAAAGTGTATTTAAAAAAACAGAAATTTAGATGATTATTAAAAAAAATTTAATTAAGAAATATTTAAAAATCTATTTTTGGAATAAAAGATTTATAAACATACATTTATTTACTTTGAAGCTCATATTTTTAATATAATATTTATTTCTTTATGTAGATATCTGAGTTAATATCAGGAAATATTAAAGGTAAATTGATTAAATATATCCAAACTACTATATACATACCTATCTTCATTTACCATCAGCACAAAATGTTTGTTTTCATGTAATATTTTGATTTTTCCTAATTTTCAAAAAGTTATTAAAATTTTTATTATGAACACTATTTTTTTTTTCCGCTTGAAAGGTGATATCTTCAGATTTGAACAGTGCGCTATTATATAATTTATGGTAAGCGTTTTGTTTGATAAGTTAACAATTCAAAGTGTTTTGCTATAATTCAGTCTTTGCTCAATTCACTATCAATATTGCCCAGTTTTTCGCCCAGTGATGATAGCTCTGTTCAACGCAAATGCCAGATCTGGTTTCTGCATGGTGACATTCAGCCATTTCTCCGTTTCATAACTCTTGAAGCATTCATGAAGATGAAGTTTTTTTTGCTGCATTTATCAGTTCAGGATCATCATGCAAATTCCGAGAGAAAGAACGTCACAGACATTTTCCGTTGCCAGATGCGAAACGATGAAGTCAACACATATCATTTTTTAGATCCTTAAGATCGTATTTTCTGCTGCAGAATAAAGTTGAATGGCAACTTCCACGTTAAGGTTCTTCACTTGCCCACAGTACATGTAACATACCATCATTTTAACAATTGCAGGATCTATGTCGCTAATCTCTAAACTGTTCGTGAGATTCTCCTTCATGTTATGCTTGAACATTTTATGAAACACATTGGATCTCGATGCGAGAATGCACTTGTGAAGTTGCAGATCTTCATTGCCAACTCGTAGAGTAAGATCACTGAACATGTCGTTGTTGTAAAGAGATTTCAAATCATTGGACAAAGATTCCGTGTTCAAGATTGTTGTTCTTTGAGGTTGATATTGATTCAACTCTGTTAATTCAGAACCTATGTCGTCTCCAGTCTTGCTGCAGTTGGCTCGCAACTTATTGTCAAAACATCATTCGGTAACAATAAATTTCGTTTTGTCCCAAGCAGAACATTCTGTCAATGAAACTGAACGATCCATATCCTGAAAGTGTCTCATCATACATATGTTCGAAGCTTATGGTGTTGTGTTTGATCTTCTGGGCATCGAGAAAACTCAGTCTGAATGTGACGAAATGTGCACTTCTTGTCACTGCTCATCCTGTTCAAGTAGATTCCAATTTTTCCCTCGGATTCACTTTCTTTCTGCCATTTGGATACAGCGTTAAGTTCCATGTAGTTTGGAAAGATGGTCACTCGAAAACGTGGGACTTTTCAAATGTTCTACCAACTTTTACAGATGAAAAAATTGAAATTCTCAATTGCCATTCTCCGAAATTGCACTTCTCGACTGGTATTCTAGTACGTGCTCGTATTTCTTTCCTGAACGAAGCCATTGAAAACTGCTCTCTGAATATCCGTTTAAACTGAGAATGAAACGAAAATAAGCTGCATTCAAATATGAAGTGACACAGAAACTAACTTTTTGCGTTGTTTACATAGCGATATATTATTTATGTTTTTTTTTTAGATATCTTACTTTCGTCTCACGATAAGCAAATTATTATCTTTCAAGCCCAAAGTTCGATTTTCTTTCTTTCTTTTTTTTTTTTTTTTCCGCAGGAAGATTGCTTCATTAATATTGCAAGCATGAAGTATATCTTATCAACAACTTTCCCTGTTTATTGTTGTTGCTGCTGTTTCCGATTCCATGTGTATTTCTTTTCGCCACGTGTCCCATTATGTCAAATCTCTTTTGATAAGAATAAATTTGCTTGACCGAATTAATTGTTTGCATAGCAATTTTTTCTGAAATATTTTTAAAACTTTTAGATTTATTATTAAAATATTTTATTTTCAAGTAGAATTTTTATATAAAACTCTTTTACTCTAAACTTATGCATGTTGAAGTGAAAATTCTTCAACAAAAAAATCATAAATCATAATATTAATAATTATTTATTTTTTATTAATATAGTTATTTTGCGTCATTTGTTTTAATGGAGGCTACCCTAAATGGTTATCAATGCATACAGGGAAGGGTCGAATTAATTATTATATAGCAATTTTTTTATAAATATTTTTTATAATTTTAAATTACTAATTAAATTAAATTACAAAATAATACTATTAAACATTTCAATTACTATTAAAATATTTTCTTTTCAAATAGAATTTTTATATAAAACTATCTACTCTAAACTTATGCATGTTGAAGTGAAAATTCTTCAACAAAAATCATAATATTAATATTTATTTATTTTTGACCCGAAAAGTTCAATTAATATCGTCTTAGCGCGTCTAAGCGTCTTTGAGTTCATTTAATTTGTTGCGGCGAGTTTTTGATGTCTTGAAATAATACTAATATAGTTATTTTACGTCAATTAGCACTCTGAGAAGGTCTAATGGTGAATATGTCATTGAAAAATCTGTTTTTACATCCAATTTACACTTTTTTTTAGTGGAGGCTAGGCCAAAAAGGCTATCAATGTACACAGAGAACAGGTTATTGGTGTGTCTTCAGTTTTGTTAGATCGAATTAATTATTTATATAGCAAATTTTTTTTTTTTTCTGAAATATATTTTATAATTTTTTTTTTTAATTTGCTATTAAAATATTTTCTTTTCAAATAAAATTTTTTTGTATAAAACTCTCTACTCTAAGTTTATTAATGTTAAAGGGAAAATTCTTCAACAAAAATCCTAAATCATAATATTAATATTTATTTATTTTTCACGTAAAAAGTGCAATTAATCTCGTCTTCGAATTCAATTAATTTATTGAATTTTGATGTCGTGAAATAATACTAACATAGTTATTTTACGTCCTTTTTTAGGACGTTGAAAGGTCTAATTTTTTGATCGAATTAAATTATTTATATAGCAATTCTTTTTTTCTGAAATATTTGTTATATTTATTATTAAAATATTTTATTTTCAAAAAGAATTTTTGTATAAAACTCTCTACTTTAAATTAATTAATGCTGAAGATAAAGTTCTTCAACAAAAATCGTAATATTAATATTTATTTATTTTTGACTCTAAAAGTTCAATTAATCCCATCTTTGAGCTTCTAAGCGTATTTGAGTTCAATTAATTTATTGGGGTGACTTTTAATGCCGGGAAATAATACCAATATAAAGTTATTTTACGCCAATTGGGACACTGAAAGGTCTAATGGTCAATATATCATTAAAAAGTGTAATGTTTTTCGCATCCAATGTGCACTTCTTTTTTTTTTTGTAATAGAGGCTAGGCCTGGCCTGAGCCAATGTACACAGGGAAGGGGTTATTGGTTGACTCACTTTTTGTTTGATCGAATTAATTATTTATATAGCAATTTTTTTCTGAAATATTTTTATACTTTTTTAGATTTACTATTAAAATATTTTATTTTCAAATGGAATTTTTTTATGTAAAACTCTCTACTCCAAATTTATTAATGCTGAAGTGAAAATTCTTCAACAAAAAATCATAAATCATAATATTAGCATTTATTTATTTTTGACGTAAAAAATGTTTGAGTTCAATTAATTTGTTGAGGTGATTCTTGATGTCGTGAAATACTCATATAGTTATTTCACGTCATTTAGAAAGACGTTAAAAGGTCTAATGGTGACTATGTCATTAAAAAGTCTGTTTTTCTCTTCCAAAGGTGCACTTCTTTTTCTTTTTTCTTAATGGAGGCTAGGCCTAAGTAGCTATCAATGTCCACAGGTAACACTTCTACTCATTTTGGATAAAAATAACCATGTAAATGCAATGATTCTAAGCAATCAATAACAAGCTGTCTTCTTAAATATTTTTGCAAAGTAAATCCAGTCAAACGTTTGTTAAATAACATGAAATCGAGGCAGAAAGACTATTGCCAGACATACAATGTCATTATGAATTCACGTTTGTTTTAAGAGCTTTAAAGGCTGCCCAAAATATTCGTTTTAGTCCATATTTAAAAATATTAGCAATAGAATACTTGTGATTCCTAAAAGATACAAATATACTCGAGATAATCCGTGAAGGAATTAAAAACACTTCAAACTGAATTTCAAAGCTTGGTAAAAAAAAAAAAAGCATTAATGAAATCTCTTGTAATGATTGCATTTGTTACAACAAATAAAATTACTTAAAAATGAACGATGAACATAATATAATTTTGCATGCTTCATATAGATGCGATGTTGTTATAAGATTATTCTGATTTGTTCCAGGCAGCTGCTGTCTAATTCAAGCCAATTCCACAGAACTGCGATGGCCCGGGCTCATCACACTCATGTTGTCATCTGGTTTAGGCAATCCTTTCGAATTCAATGACTTTGTCAGCAAATCTCTTGAAGACGTTGTATGGTCCTCTCAGATCACTCTGGCGGAGATCGTGAACCTTCTGTATTGCAATTTCTTATTTCAAAAAGAAAATCAGAGACTCATCTCTTCGAAAAGGACAGAAATGAGATCTGCTACACTCGGCAACGAAATTGATCGGTTGATAAATTATTACTTTACCTCCTCTGTCTTGAGAAAAATATCGTCTTTAAGAAATAGCAAGGTTTGTATATATAATATTTTTAACCTTTCATAAAATAATACTTGCTGGATTAAATGGATTCATATTGGGATTTATCTGAAGTATTTTATTATTTCCATGGTACATAAACAATAAATGATGTTCCTTTTTTTTTCCCTTAGAATTTATTGTGGAGATCTATAAATGGAGAGAAAGTATCGATCGATATCAAATATCGATATCTTTAGATTAAATATATTGAATGTAATTCGAATTTTAGTTACTGTAAAAAACACAATCACAATATTTCATAGTTTTGTATATGAGATTCAGTTTTATAAAACGAATTTATTATATGAATAAGAAATCATTAAAAAAACTACAGTAGTTTGATAACAGGTAACAATATAGCAGGTAAAATTGTCCGGTACTACAAAAGTATAATTTATAAGTATTATGCTTATACAAAGAGTTGACACACTACTAAGTATCAAGCTAAGCAAAAATACAGGTTGTTTATTAAAAAATTATGCCGATATATATAAGCGCATAGCTATCATACCATAAAATACTACTGAAGCCTACCCAGCCTACTGAAATTCTTTCAATATTATAAAAGTAGAGACAGAATAAAGTTTTGGTTTAAAGTATTTTGAGGTGTGCACTCAAGAATTATATGAAATATAACAGTCAAACTTTAACAATTACGGTTAGAGTGACAAAATTTCGAAATTTTCGAATGGCAACGCCTACTTTTTTTTTTTTTTTTTTCAATTCTTTCTATTAGCTCACACTCTCCCTATATATATATATATATCTTGTTCAAATTTTCAATCTTTAATAAAATACTTTTATTCATCCACTCCAGTTCCAATACATTTTTTTTGAACTTGTAGTGGATGACACTGTTAATACAGTTTTGACTGATGATGTTAATACAGTTTTTTCAAATATTAATTCAGTAATTAAATTTAATTTTTAGTTTTTTTTAGATTTAAGTTGGATATATCTACCAATAGATGGCGCCAGATAAACTTAAAAAATGAATGAAAATTATTTATAAAGGAACTTTCTGCAATATAGTGAAAAAAAGTAGGAATTGACTTTAAAAAATTTTTGTATATATTACTTGTTTATTGGAATGTCATCTAAGTGGCGAAAACCCATAAATACCGTTGAAAAGGCATCTATAGCACAAAAATTGAAGGCGCTAGACAGACTAAAGTAAAAGAAAAAAAAAACAACTGCGGCGCTCACTAGAGCGTGGATCTAATCCCAGTCTGCTGAAACTCCTTCGAAACGAGAAAAAGTGACCAAGGTATGCAAATTTCCCGGTTCAGCATAAGATACCTTCATGATTGACGGTGTCTTACTAGGTGAAAGAAAATGCACTGTGAAATGCGTGCCGCGTATCTTTCTTTATTGCACTCTGAACAGCATGTCTTTCACAAGAAAACAACGTGGGGAAATTGTGAAGATTTATTACCTGAACGGACAAAATGTCGCAGAGCATGTGTTTATCAGAGAAACCATGGGCTACGACAAAGTCCTTGTACTGTAAAAAACTGCAAGAGATTCGATAAGAAAATTTGAAGACTCTGGTTGCACATGTGATCGATCTCGGCCTAGACGTCCTTCCGTTCTTGTCCAGGATGTTGCAGAAGACCATGACTCATCTTATTTAAATCTAGCTTCTAGCTAGCACTCCCTTCTGACAAGAAAATTCATCGAATCAATGTGCAAATTTTGTGTACATTATACTTGTAACTCGAAAGAAGAGTGGGACACGCATAAATATTGTAAAAGTAAGGAAAATTTAGAGATTTATGTTTCAATTATGATTATATGGAACGTGTTTAATATTTTGAAAATAAAATATTTGAGTTTAAATTATGCATTATATGGGCTTTATCTTGAGGATGTTAACCCATTTTTTTTAACGATTTTGGAGTTATTTAATTGTTTACTTAATTATTGTTAAAGTTATTTATTTATTGTTGTTTTAATGCTTGTTATTTAAATATCCGGATCGAGGATATTTGTTCTAACCAGAATCTTCTATTTAGAACTCACAGAGTCCGAAGACTCAGAGCTCAGTGGCAATGTACGCCACTGGTGAACAGTAGGCTGAGGTTCAATCCAATGGCGGCTTTGTAGTAGACACACTTTCAAATAACGAGGTGACTCGTTATATTCAGTTTGCCTCGTTAGTCGGACTGCCCAGTGGATGGGTTTCTCCCATACGATACGCAAATTCCGCTTAATTCCTCCTAAACGTCCTCTCGGAAGGCACTGCCCTCGTTCTTCGGCCAATCGGCATTAAGTCTGACTTCTACTCCATCACTACAGAAGCTGATCCTTTCCCTCCATCCATGAATAGACTGCTCATGGGATGTCCGTCGGACACTAATGATTAGACATAACTCACAGAAATATAACAATATATAAGACTATATAACTTTTTAATGCATTCATCTGGAGTCTTTTATTTCATGTAAAAGTGTTGAATTATGATTTTCCACTTTAAGATTAATAATGTTGCTCATTTTGCACAAAGAAATTTTAATTCCAAGCATTTGTTTATATTTTTGAATTGAGGAATGAGAACGTTGAACTATGAAAAATGCAAAAACATATCTTTCGATCCAAGCTTTAAAAAAATAATAAGTAAAAGGTAACAGATGATACTCGGATTTCAAATAATACATTACTGCCAATTATTTTTATTCCAGAGCATTTATTCTTTCAATTCGTTATCTAAGTCTGTCTAAAAAATATATTTATAGTTCTATGTCAGAAGTCCTGTGTATTGTTAACAAATTTTTGCAATACTCCTTTTTTAAAAGGTTTGTTAAAAACATTCTGTCTTTTAAGTATATAAACTCAAGAACTAGAAGAAATGCGAAAAATGTAAAGGGCATTTAATCAAAATTAATATTCAGTTATATGATATGATGTTATATATTTGCGGAAAAGTATAAAATGTTGCAGAAGGCATTCGGTGAGCATTCCTATATCGGAAAGAAATGTTTAAAAGTAGTATAAATAGTTCAAAGAAAACAGAGAACGCACTGAAGACGAAGAGCCCTCTGGTCGACCATCAACCTTAACCGATGAAGCTCACGTCCAAAAAGTAAAGATTTGGTGCTTGCAAACCGTCGATTTACAATTAGAGATATTGTTAATGATGTTGGAATTTCAAAAGGATCGGTCAATTCTATTTTTTGGGCCTCAAACGCATCAAATCTCTATTGGTACCGAGAACACTGAATGCACCAGCTCACACTGCATTGATTCTTCGTGACCTTTTCGCCAAAAATGAAAGCCATATCGTTCCACAATCATCGTATTCACCTGATTTAGCACCGTTCGACTTCTGGCTATTCCCTAAACTCAAAAGACCACTCGGAGACACCATTTTGAGTCAAATGAAGAGATTCAAAGTGAATCGGCGCGACCTTGAAGGCCATACCGGCCAATGACATTTTAGCATGCATTGAGGATTGGAAAAAAAGTTGGCATAAGTGCATTGTGTCCGGAGGGGATTACTTTGAAGGGATGAAATAAATTTGGAAGAATAAGTAAAGAGTTTTTGAAAAAAAAAATATTTTTCTTACTTTTTGGGCACTGTGGTATATGCAGCTAAATTCAGAGAAATGCTGAAGAAAAAAAAAAAAATTTGAAAAGAAATGCATAATGAAAAAGTTGAGACAAATGCTGAAATCTGAGAATTCTACAGAATCAACGATTGTGACATAAAAACAATGTTGCGTAAATATGAGGATGTTTATCACTTTCACAATTCCTATCACATTTTGAATCTGTGTTTCAAAATGCAGAATTACAAAAACATAAATGATTATCTATTCACTGAAAATGTTATAAAATATATTTAGGATCGATTCCACTACTCAGCACTTTGCGTTGACGAATATATCGTAAAGAATGCCTTAACACACACATAATAAAAGTTTGAACATTTTTAGATATGTGTCATAAAAAAAGGGGCAGAATTTTAGTATAAACAATATATCTGAATAGTGATCTAGTGTATGATAGTGATAGTGATATGGTGTATAAATATATATATTCATGTGTACGAAATTCATTCCCGAAAACATGTTCAATTTTAAAACTGTACTAAACCAAGTACGTCTATTTATTGATAAATAATACTTCAAAATAAGCAAGGTTTTTTTTTTTGATGAAGTAGTTGTGCTTAAAGATTTTTAGATATGAATATAAGAAAAAAAATCAATAAATAAAAACTATTTCACTAATCACTTTTGTACTTGTTTCTACAGAAATCGTACTAAATACTAAAACACTTATATTACAAATTAAATTTTTTTATTATATGAAACCATTTATTTTCATTATACATAAAGAAATTAGATATATATATATTGTGTGTACGTGTGTATATATGCGATCTGTTACCAAGCTATTGTGAGTATATGCGACCAGACTCCCTTAGTAGTAGTCTAAGCATCCCTGATATAAAGTGAAATACCTAACTTCTATATAATTTGTTACATAAATTACTTTATTTGGTCGATTGAAAAGTGGAAGACAGATATAAGGTCAGACGAATCGCCTTTCACGCTCTTCCCTACAACAGGACGGATGCACGTTTGGAGGACACCTACACAAACGTATGATCGTGATTGTCTCCAAACTGTCAAACATGGAGGTGGATCTGTCATGGTATGGACAACCATGTCTTGGTTTTCTGCTGCTCCAATCGTAACCTTGGAAGGAAGGTTCACGGGGAAAAAAGTATAGAGAAGTTTTAGGTGACGCAACAATATGCAAACATTGTTTCCTTTCGCAAGAGATGAAATTTTCCAGGATGATAACACCCCTATTCATGCAGCGGGGTTTGTCCAATCATAGCTTGATAAACACGAGGGATGAAATGAAACATCTACTTAGGCCCTCACAATCATCGAACCGTTAAGTTTTTTTTTTTTTTTTTAGAGCGATCAATCCGAAATCGTTATCCTCCACCAACATCTCTTCAATATTCCCAATATCTCCATGAAGAATGGTTCAATATTCCTCTAAACACTATTCAGCACTTAGTGTGATTCTATTTCCAGCCGAATCAAAGCTGTATCACATGCCAAAGGCGGTCCTATGCCATATTAGTGAAGGATTCTTATAACCTAGGGTGTTTCCATTATTTTGATAATCAACTGAATATATATTAGTTAATATGTTAGCTTTTTTTTATAGTGAAATATTTTCATTTGAATAAAAAAATAAGGTAAAAAGATATTTATTTCAAAGAATGTTATGTAATTTGATTTTTTATTAATGATAGGGGGATAATCTCATTTGCTTAAGCAATATTATTTGAACTATGAATCTATTATTATTATTTTTTTTTCCTTTTTATACTACATTTTCTATTACAGGTGCTTTTTGATGGCGAAGGTTTTGGAATCTTTCGCCACAACGAAATCTTCAATTTATGCAGGTTCTCGTCCGATTCATAACCTTAAATCTTGGGAATACGACGCATTTTATCCGCAAGGATTATTGGCAGCCGGTTGCCAATCAGCTTTGGAGTTGGCAGGCCATAATGAAAAAGTCCAAGAACAAGCATTTGAATTTGGAAGCTGTTTTACTTTAGCTATAAAAGTAAGGTTTTTAGCCTATTAGAATATAACGCCTGAATACATGTATAACATATGTAATACATGTATTATACATATGTAATAAAATTCTTTATAATTCATTACCTGATTTGTTAAAGCATGGAATCAGTAGCGATCATCTCTGTGATGAGAAGGATTATGATTGACAATGACTATTTCTCAAAATATCAATTAAAAATGTGGTTCATTTTATGTGTATTTCAATATTTATATTATTGATGATGAGAAGTTAAATCAATGTTCCCTGCTAAAGAAGCATTCTTATAACAAAATCAGCGATTTCACCTCATGAAAAAGAAGAAAGAAATAACTTCTAAGTTATTATACGTGTTGACAGCATACGTACAACTACTCAGACAAAAACGAGTATTAATCTATCATTTTAAATACCATTGATAATGAAAAACAATCTAAAATATCTTTTATAATAATAATTTTTAAATGCACAAATATTTTAGTTTCCTATTAAGAACTATAGATAAAGTATTAAAGTAATTTACAGTTAAATAAACATCCTAAACTAGATATTATTACAAGTCTTTATCCAAGCATTATTTTTTAGCAATAATTTTCGATGAATTGCAAAAATAGCAAGACTACTTTTACTTGCAGTACAAAACATTCCTTTATATGGAATAATAATAATAAAAAAGGTAAATTAGGAAAGATGATACAAAGCTGAACTAATTAAATACAAAATAATTTTTTTTCAAATATATTATTTAGATTTTACAAAAATTATGCTGTAGTTTGCGATCATTGATTAAAGATCTTTTAGGAATTTAATATAATATTATTCCTAGGTTAACTGCAGAAAGGTTCATTCGTTTAAAACCTGACCTCAATTGTGAATATTTTGCAATTGAAATAAATACTTATCAAGTCAATGCACTTAGAGAAGATCAATGTTAAATTTTGGAAATTCTTAAATTCATCATTCTTCCTTTTCTAAAATATTTATGATGTTTAAAGAATAATTTAAATAGCAATATTTTTGATATTCGTGCACAATTCTTAAAAACATTTTTAAAAAATTAAGCAAGCTGTCAAATACTTTAAAAATCTATTATTCAAACAAAAACTTTGCAATTACAAATAGCTGTGTATTATTTTGAAATATTGACAAATAAATTAATCTACAACAATTTTTATAATACTTTTTATAAATAATTGAATTATTTTATTAATAGTTTAATTCTTGCTGTATTTAAAATAGTTGATTTCCATAATACCATTAATAAAAAGATGAATAAGATTAGGTCGATATGAAATGAAATATAAACGTAATTTTACCTAGTCATGTATTTATTATCTTATCGTATTTGATTGTATTTATTTTCTTAAGAACAACGGAAAATAATTTTTCGAATGTATGTATGAAAAGAAATTTTAACAGCATTATAGTATAATAAGTTTTGTAGAAAATTTCTGATTTATAATTTATTAGAAACGGAATTCTCTCTTACAAAAAATAAATGATTAGAAAATAATAGAAATTTGAGAGACAATTCTTAGACATAACAAAAGCCAAGTGAAAATTTTGGAGTTGTAAGTAAAATAGAAAATGACTATTAGTAAAATATGTTTTGTTTCTGAATTAATCCATTTGCATTATTCGAAAAAAAAGGACAGTATAAGGCCAAAATATTTTAAAAATAGAACTATTCAAAATGATGACAAAATGGAGTACCCAAAGAATTCTATAATTTAATTTAGTTCTATAAAGTTATACATTGAAAATAATTTGAGAAATTCAATTTAATAGTTTTGCACAGTAAATACTTGAAATGTTCAACACTTAAGATTTATTTATCAGGGTGATAACTGCTGTGTGGCTACACAGCAGTTATCACCCTGATAAAATAAATCTTTTCATTTTCTGCAATAAAAAACTACACAACGCTTAGGAGCTTTTCGCGAAAATTGTTTCAATGGGTGTTAGAAAATGTTAGCCAGTAAATTTGATGATAAAGATAGACTTAGTGTAATTCTCGGATACCTTTATTTTGTTTATTTCATTCAATTATTATTTCATCTACTTTTTGTTAGAAGACATTAAATGTTCTATCTTCATGAAAGTTTTAAAAATAACTTTTCATAAGGATCATGTAGATCTTTGTTAGTCTATTTTTGATTATTGGTAGATTTTGTAGGTCTATTTACATCTTCATTACTATTGAATCAAATTCTACCATTTTTAACAGTTTTTGGAATTGCTTTTACCAGGAAAATACTTAATCCTTTGCTACCATCACTTTGCACTAGCACTCAGATAATGGCGAGTGTGCATATATGAGCTTATGATGCAAATGGGTTAATATTTAAGGTTTTGCAAAATGTCTATTTAATAAATGTTATAATAAATATTGATTGTGTAAATAATTTATAAAAGACCAACAACAATGATAACAACTCATTAATTGATACTAATGAAATTCAAATGATAAAAATTTACATGTGCAAGAAAAAAATTTTAACTGAAATACATTGTAACTTTTACAAAATTCTTTTCAGTGTTAAAAATTTCTTTATTTTCTCCCCAATTCAGGCTAATGCTGATATTCAACAGCTTTGGAACTACCAAAACATCTCATAGTTCTTTTATCAACATTTTGGGTTTTCTCCAGTTGCTTGTTGCACTTATCGTAACAATCCGGAAATCTGGCATATCTCTACAGCTGACTAGCGGCAAAACATTACTTAATTTAGATTACAATGAAGTAAGTTTAAAATCAAATTTCTGCATATTTTTTTCACTGGCAATATTTTTTTTAGAGGAAAACAAATCCTCCATCAACTTCAATTAAGATTACTCGAACTAATTATTTCTATTGATAAAGAGGTCTATTTTTTTAAGTTATCTCCGCAAGAATAATTTCAGGGATGGTCAAAATTGCATCATAAAATATGAAAAACAGAGTCATGTGATCCACTTTAATATGTTGTACTTTATCATTGTTTGGTTATTATAAGATGAGTCCTAAGATAATTTTGCAATAACAATGCTGACTTAATTATGTTTCTATAATGTGTAATCTTTTCCCCAATAATTGTGTAACATGAATTTTGGTAAAAAATAAAAACAGCATAACTATTTGCTTAATAAATTAAAAAAATTGAGAACATTCTTTCAATTCAGATGCACAATGACCTTGAAATTAGATATTCCAATTTACATAATGCTTTTAGAACCAAAGAAATATATGTGATCTAATTAATTAGTAATTAGTGGTTTGTTGGCATCTTGAAAATAGGTTTCATCAAAATATTACAAAAGTTAGTTTCTTAAAAATATTTTTCTGCTAGCTGATTTGCACATGCAAGAAGTTTCAATTATGAATACTTTGATTGTTAATAAAACTACTATCAACATATCAGTATTTTTGATAGAGAAGAGCATAGCAAATCTGTTGAGTACTTTCATTCTTTTTTGTAAAATAATCAGATTTGTAAACATTAATGCATATTTGATTATGTAATAACAGTGTCTTGCTTAATCAATCTAATGAGAAATACAAAAAGCAATTTACTCCACATTCAGTACCAATGTGGATGTACATTATCCTTTTAAAATAAAACTGGCATCTTGATATTCAAAAAAACAAAATCAGCATATCGAAGTAAGTACTATTTGATATAGACAAGCTTATACAGCTATCAACAAATGTTATAATAAAATCTATATTATTTCTGTCATTATTAAATACCTATATGCCAAATTAATACATTTATATGATGGTAATTTAAGGATATCATGTATCTCAGGTTAATAACAAGAAGAAAATTACCTTTTATTTCAGCTAAATACTATTCTTATGAATAATGCAGCTATGGATGAAGCAAGACGACAGCTAACAGCATATGTAGAAAAAGCTACCAATATTTTAGAAGAATTTGAAAATTTTAAGAACTATGAAATCATTGAGCTGTTACTTAAGTTGGTTGAACATTAGGGAAATGTCAGCCAATGACAAATAGATATGATGAAAAACAGATTTTTTTTTTTTTTTACAGCAGAATATACATTTTATAGAATTTTATAAATATAATTTTAAGTACAAATAATTTTCTTTTTAAAAATTTAAACATGAAAATTCCATTCCCTTATGTTATTAGTGACTCAGAAATTACATATAATTGCAATGATAAAAAATAAAGTAAAATTTATTTTTTTCATTAACTCATTTTGTAGAACTTTTTCTACAACACTTTACATAAGTAAAATGTATATATACAAGATTATTCAAAAATGAAGAAGCAGATTTTTAATTTTTATTTAAAATGAACAGCACATATTATAAATCAATAGATGAAGTTCAAAAGTCATTTTAGGCAACATGAGCATCATTTGTTATATGACATGTTGAATTGGTACTTCCCTGTCTTCATTTTGAATAACCCTATATATATTCATGTTTTAAAATCATTTAACATTTTTTCCTCTAAACTGAATTGATGTATAATATTTAGTATCATAAGTATTACATAAATAAATGTATCATTTATTAAAAATCAGATAGCCTTACAACACTACTATTCTTATTACTTGTGACATCTCTTTAAAAATACAGACATAAATATCTTGCTCAATAAATTTAAATACTTAAAAATCTACAATACATTTGCAATATTTTATTTTAAATCATAAGTTCCATAAAGAACTGTTCTAATCTAGTACTTTTAAAAATAATTGCTTTAATTTGTTAACCTTAAATCACAAAAGTTTTATTGCTTTAAATTGAAAATAATAAATACAAAATTGTTTAATTAATAGCACTATAGCTTTAATATCTTGCTTAATTATCAAATAAAGAATCACAAACACAATTCCATTTATTTAATATATTTAATACCATATTATTGAATATATCATCTCCTTCCCATAAATTCAAAAAAGTGTATAAAAATATGTTTTTCTATATTTAAATATAAATAGATAACAAAAAAAAAAATACATATATTAATTAAAATAAATATAAAATACAAAAGCACACTTATTTTATCAAATTAATAAATAATGTCTGATCTTTAACAGCTGCATATAAATTAAATAGAAGAACTGAGATAATAGTCAGCCAAATTGTATTCATATAACTAAAATATATTTATTTCAATATTTTGAAATACAAAATACTAGATACCCAAAAATAAATATTTTATTAAAAACAACATAAAACACATTTATTCTCTTATTGAGTTGATGATATTAAACAAAGCTTTAGAAGCTGCAGATGAACCAAATAGAGGTAATAAATCTTCCGCTTGCTGAGAATAATGCTGAAGTAAATTTTTTGACCTTCTGACATTATCATCGGCCATAATGGATTCATGCAACTGAAAAATATGTGAATTTAATTGCAATAATAAACAAAATCATAATTTGTTGGTTTTATTAGAAATAATGAAAAAGCAATGTGATCAATAATAAAAACATGCAATGTCATTTTTGTTGCAACAAAAATAAATATTATACTAATGCATTTGAAATTAATCATATAAAAATAAAATTTAAAGATTATATTGCATAACAAAAAAAGAATTAGTTTTTAAACATCACAGAAATTATCAAAATTAATTTTCCATTTTCTTCCATCCCAATGAAATTTAAAACAGAAAGAGAAAAGCGATAGTATACAATTCTAACAACACTCCATATACATGCAATATACTCTGCATACTTATGAGTAAGTTTTCATTATAAGATATTTAATTCAAATGATAAAAAAAATTAATGATTTAAAAATACAGGTTTTATAAAATACAAACAAAATTTAAGTAACTTTTTTACAAAGCAAACTTACACTTTTAAAATCAAAATTAGAGACATCATTGTCAATTTCTTGCCTTAGAGAATCAACTTTCATTTGATTTTTCTCTAAATGAAATATAACAGGAATAGAAGTTAAGTCAAATTTATTTCCAGCAGGATAATTTAGATGGTCAACAAATGGTTGTAAGTCAGAATAAAACCTAGAAAAAAAAATTAGAACTTTAAAAATAAAAATTTTCAGAATTTTCTTTAATTGCAACTACTACAGAAAGTAAAATAAAAAACATAAACATGTATATACATTTCATAATCCTGATATATCAAATTGTCAAATAGAGATTTTAATGATGTTATGCTGGCAGTTGAATGCACATACAGATTATTATATTTCAATATATTTAAGTTGAAAATCAATTTTTAAATAGTAGGTAATAAAATTTTAATAATAAGTTTTTAAGATTTAAAAAACTGATAATCCTTGAATTAGGTTCTATTGTGCAAAATACTCCAAGTTTCAAAGAAAAAGACATCAATCAGATTAGCTATAACAAATCTATTAAACAAAATTGAGGTAAAAATTTTTTTAATACATACCATCATTGATTATTTAGGTATTTATAAAATAAAATATGTATTTTAGGGCATTATTTTTTTACTTACGACAAATTACAATGATTTATAGAATTTATTTTCATAACTGTTATAGTTTACAGTATTTGGTTCACTTTTAATAATACAAAATATTTTTTAGATTGGTTTTTAAACATGATTTGTCCAATACTATCGTAATTTTTATTATGTAATACTCATAAACAGCTTATTTACAAAAAATGTTTCTTCATTTCTGAAGTACTAATTTTTTTTAAATAAGAATATATGTATTTTAATTTTTTCATTAATTTGTGTACCTAAAATAACGTGACATTTTATAATTTAACTATATCTGACTGTTTATTTGATTTTCCATTATTTTCCACTTTCACAAAATACACTGAAATTTTTTTAAATGTGAACTTAAAAGATTGTAATATATTACGGAATAAAAAAAAAAAGAAACTTATATTTCTTGTACAATGATTTTATTAATTTCTGAAGAATTTATATATGTGTGTCTGTAAAAAAGTAATATATATATAGAGAGAGAGAGAGACACCTTATAATAATGTTGTATATGTAAAAAAATACAGAAGAAACAAATTTTTTCATATGCTATAGAATTATAATGATTTAATAGCTATTGAATAATATTTGTTGATTTAAAAATGCAAGCAAATTACTTGTTTATAACTAATTGCTGAAAATGTATTTAACAGTATAATTTAAGAAAAAATTCTGAGTTGTGGAAAATTATTCCAAGAATCAAAGAGAAAAATAGAAATAGTAGAAAATGATATAAGAAGCAGGAAGATTTAAGTATCTATTAAATGCAAAGAATTCTGATAATTTACACTTGCTTGTTTTCTATTTTACTTTAGTTCTGATGGCCCAGGAGAAATTAAACCATAAGAGCCTTAAAATTTTTTAAAAAAAAATTAATTTATAAAAAATAATTGAGGAGAGACATTTTATCAAGGATGTCACAGAAAGAATTGTGTAAATTTTAAGAGGACATTTAATATAAAGTTAGAATGGTTAAAAAGTAATGCTGAATGAAAAAATGTCATTTCTAAAGTACCATAAATTTATAATCATTCACAATGAACTTTATTTTTAAGTCTTTGAGTGATTTTAAAATTTGATTTTGAGCAAAGACCTAAAAACAAAAGATAAAAAAAGGTTTAGACAGGATGCATGTAGAATTAGAATCACTTTTACTTTACCTGCCAAGCTAAACCAACATTTTTTCCAAATTCAAAAGCTTTTGCTTGCAATTGTTCATCAAAGCCTGCAAGCTCAAGAGTAGATTTGCAGCTATTGGCAAGAAGGCTTCCTGCACACAAAATATTTTTTTCTTCCCATGTTGATAAACTCATCTCTCTAACTGGCAAAGCATTTCCCTGCTTGTCATGTTCACCGAGAAATTCAGCTTGCATGAAGTCAGCAATGGCTTTAGATATGAGATCAACAACCTAGAATGATTTTCTTTGATTTGAAATATATAACAATTTAAAGAAAAGAAAATTAAAAATATGACAAAATGAATATGCATGATTAAATATATATATTTTTTTTACATTTAATTATCACAGTAAAATAATTATTTGTTTAGATAAATTTTTAAAAATTCTTATCAATTTTTCAGTGACATGCATACAAATTATTGTGACATTTCTTAATACATTTAAAAATACAAAGCAATACAGGGGAAATATTTTCTCTTTGATAAATTTATATTAAAAAGTTTGATTAAAAGCATTACAAAAATTATTTTAAGTAGTTAATATTATAAAATTTTGTATGCATATTTTTGGTATAGAAAATATATAGAGTAATGCTTGCTATTTTAAATTTGATTTTATTTAATTCATATGAAAAGACTTTTCTCATTATTGCAGTAAATTAAGTTTGTGTCATTGCAAATATATTACAAAAAAAAAAAAAAAAAAAACATCTTAAATCATATATCTCATTTAATATATCATTATATCATATTTAACTATACCTAATTTTTCAGAAAAGAATAAGCATAAATTAAAATGAAACATATCATTTTTTTTTTTTTTTTAAATGAAGACATCATAAACTACTCCAAATATGAGAACATTTAAATAAACAGAAGCTTGTTCCCAGTCTGGTAGATAGAGCTCCAAGAAGAAGACCAAAAGTCTCATACTGTAAACATGGGATCAGCTGTCATCTAGTATTATGGACAAATTTTATAACTGGGAGAGAGGCTATTTTTGGTAGAGTGACTTTTCACCTAATCCAATTTACAAAAAGGCTAGGGAACATGTCTAAACATGTTAATGCAAACCTGAGAAAGCCAGATTTGCCCATTGTGCAGTCCATTTGCTCTCAGAGCTGTTATCAGCTATAGCATAGATGCCAACTTTGGGGTATGAAAATTTGAGAGACTTTTGGTACAGGGAATTTTAAATTAGACATTTTACAAAATAAACACAAAAATTATAAGGAACAAAACTAAAAGTAAAAAATTGCTTCAGCACTAGCTATAGGCAAATTATGTTCGACTATAAACAAAGTAAACAAATATTCAGTGGGAATGACGCTATTATCTTCAACACTAGTAATAAATAAAGCATTTCTTAAATTCTATTTTTACTCACCATGTCCAATTAAAGTTTAGAAGACTTGATATGAGTAATTATACCTTTTCCATGTGTCTTTCACCATGTCCATTTCCATGTTGATGTCTCACCATGTAATTATATATCCTCTTTCGCCATATTGATGTCGGTAAAACAATCCGTACAAAAAGCAAAGGAAGTATCTATCTAGGATAGATACTTCCTTTGCTTTTGTACAGACTGCATGGATTATGTAAGAAAATTTCTTTGCATAACACTTTTGTTGTAAACTGTCATGCACCATTTTAAGGATGTGATGCTAAAGCTTTGAGATGAGATATTTTCACACATATAAATCATTTTTTATTTGTAATAGATTATTCTAATGTTTCTGGGTTCTACAGTTACAGGGATTTTCTATGAAATTCTATTTTTGTTACAAAAATCTCTTTTTTAAGGGAATTTCTGATTTAGGGAGTTTGGGAGAAGGGACCAAAAATTGGGAAAGTTGAAAAGTATGCTAAAGGAAAGGTATGCTAGTTGGAAAGGTACTATAGTATATGGTCAGTGCTATAAAAATTTTAGGTAGTATAGATTTTAATGCAACACAGATATTATGTTTAATTATTCACATTAAATAAAGGTACAACTTAATAAAACAGAATAATAATTAAAAATATTAAGATTATTTGCAATACAATTTTTATTTTAATCAAACATTTAATGAAGTATGAATATTGTATTTAATTTAAATTATTTACTAAATAATATAAATAAACATATAATTATAGTGATTATTGTAATAATGGTAATTTTATTATAAACAATATTATTTACTTATAAATATAAGGTAAAAAAATAATAAATAAATTTATAAGAATACTACTAGATAATTAGTGATAAATTTCTAAATATTCTTTCATTATTAACAAGCATATATAGAAGTGGGAGGGGGGGGCACATTGAAACAGAGGTTATAATTTCTCAAATATTGCAAAACATAAATTGTAAAAAAAAATCATACATGACCCTTTTACAACATGCATTTATCTGATTTCAGTTCATTTTATGAAGACTGCTACTTATGAGTAAATAAGATACATTTTGTCATATAAAAAGCAATATTTATTATGAATATAGATATTTTATTCAATGGAGAAAAGTATCAATAATTTATAAACTACTAAATTTTCTTTTCCAAAATAAATCATAATTCCGTGTTCTCTAGAAAATTATTCTTAAACATATTTAAAAAATAACCTGATGCATCAAAGTGGGACATTATTGTAAAGGGAACCTATATTAAAGATAACTGCAGTGCACAATATTCTCTTCTAATCAAAGTATGATTCCTAAATATTTCATACATTGCTGATAGCTTATATATCACAGAAACCAAACTTTACTGAACCAAATTAGGCTCTATATCCAGATTCCTTTTCCAGCTCTATATTCAAATTTAAGTATAGTAAACATACATATACTTTTTTTTTCAAATTTATTGGTAATTATAAAGTTAGCTTTATTATTTTAAAAATTATTTTCTTTCTTCTTACCTTACAATTTCTTAAATTTGCTAAGCCTTTACAAGCATTTGCCAATAAATAATCTCCACTTAGAATAGATACTTTGTTTCCTAATTGGAGATCCTCTCTTGTATTTTCCTCTGGCACAACAGTAGGCGATAAGTTCAAGATTCCTTTGTGTATAAGATGAGCTGTATGGATCATTTCTGTAATTTCAGCTAAAGTTTGTTGTCTTGCTGTGACTCCAGATTCATTAATTGAATTTAAATCTTTGCATGTTGGTGTATGTCCAGCTGCTTTTGAAAGGAGCAATACAACCAATCCTCTGGTCTGCATGTTAGTACGTCCATGATACACTAACCTCCTATAACATAAAAGTACTTATCTGTTAATCATGAAAATGAAATAACTGAATAAAAAATTTTCAAAGACAATAACAAATTTTCAAGAAATATTCCTTTAAAAAAATTTTTTGAAGATAAAGAATAAATGCAATTTTTACACGAAATTGTAATTTTTAAAACCCATATGGCTATCAAAATTATTTCTTAGACTGCTATTAACATCAAACTTTATTTGAAATAATAATTCCTTTTATTTTTATAAACTAGCATATATTATTTAATAATCAAACTAGTTTTTTAATTAAAGCTATATTAGTATTTATGTATAATAAATTATTCAGCAATGCAAAACTTTTTACAATATGCACCAAAAATTTTTTTATAAAATGTAAACCATAATATTAGACTTTTCTATTCCTTTGATCTAAATATTCTGATATAATAGTAAACTTTCATATGATAACATAGCACTCAAACATGTAAAACAGAATAGAATATATTTAAGGGTAAAAATAACTAAATTTATGAATTTTTAAGAAAAAAATATTTACATTATTATATACAACAGTTTTGGTGTCATAATAATAGTATAATATTATAAATATAGTAATCACAATAACCACAGAGATGCCAATGTCAAATAGAACTTTTCAGTAACATGTCAAAAACAAATTTTAGCATTCTTTAATGCTTCTCAGAAGTGCAGACGATGGCGACATTAGTGGCAAACACATTTCCATACCTTACAAATGAAATGACCACCAACTATATCTCAAAATACATTAAAAAAAAAAAAAAAAAAAAGAAACACATTTATAATTACAGAAACAATTTATAATATTATCAAATAATGTAGTGTTTTTTTTAAATTATGATTTTCACTAAAATATGATTCATTTAGAAATAATTTAAAATTTATGGTATGTATACACATACTGAAATTATTTACTGTACATTAGATTTAATACAATATAATTTTAGATATAATTATAATATTAAAAGATATAATTTCTTAAATACATAATGCCTTACAGTATTTTGACATGAAAATATAAGCATTGTAAGTGTAACAATGCTTATACAAAATGAAATTATAATAGAAACTCAATTTATCGATTAATTTCTATCTTTCTTTGTGATGACCTCACAGATTAACAGTTCTTTCTGACAATAAAGGAAAACATAATAGTGTCAATATATATTTATTATTGAATGCTACTTTTTTAATTATTAAGAAAAATTTCACATAATTTTCATTTTTTTCCCCAGAAAGCTGACACTATTTTTTTAGAAATTGATTAAAGATTTTTAATAGCACAAAAATAAAAATTATAAATAAACAGCTTTTAAAAATATTCTATAGAAGCATTAAATTTTTCCATAGTCCATAGTTAATCAAAAACTTTATTATTTCCCTTAGTAACTATGAATAAATAATCTGCTATAATTGGCATCTCGGCATGCATAATCGTCAATAGTGTTAATACAATATTTTTACCAAACACACTACACAAAAGGAAAAACAGAAAAAGAATATATTTAGGTACATAGAAACAATGCAGTTGGTACAAAGACATAGAATATGAAAAAGTTCAGTAATCACATCAATATTTATTTAACAAAGATACCATATTTTAATATATTTATTATTGTTATGAAGCAATTTTTATGAATTTTAATAACTAAATACAAATGCTGAATAATAGAAAGCATTTGAATCATTTGTCTTAAAATCTTTTTCCCCTACAAATAAATTTTCAAAATATTGTCATAAACGATTGAAAATTTTAATTAGCAAGACAATCCAATTAAAACACATAAATTTTTAATTTCAGTTCTAAAAACATTACAACTTACTTAGCAGTTTTTAGTATAGGATGATCAGTTCCAACCAATCTCCGAAGATTCATAGCGACGCTAGTGAATTCTTCACTCAAAAGGCATTTTAGACTGAAAAATGTAGTAGGATGACCAACCAATTTCTCAGCATCCGATACAGCTCGATTCCAATCATGAGTTTTTACTGATACAGACCAATTTGAAGAACTTGTTGTAGTTGATACATGAGATGATAAAGTTCTATAAATATATTTTGTTTCAATATTAAAAGAAAAATTCCTCAAACAACAACAAGCGCTGGAAATTAATCTTTCCGGTAGCATTTTAAAATATATTACGATATGCAGCACAATTTTAAAGCGTTAAGGTTTAGAAAAGCATTCCTCAAGTTCAAGGTGAATGACACTACGTAACCTGATTCACCTGAAAGATTTCATAATGTGACATATAGCTTAAGGACACACTTTACCCCACATTATATGAATATCTATACTACTCAATGCTGGAGGTTATAAAAACCACCAATATATATTGTATTACAGTGAAAAACTTAAACTTTAGAGAAAAAAAAAACGAAATTAATCTAAACTTTTAAAATTTGACATTAAACTTAAAAGTTGCAGCGGTATATTTGTATTAGCAGTATCACAACAAAACCCTGGTAAAAGCAGAAGTTGATAGAAACGTATTGCCACTAGAAATTTCTCTTTTAAGGAATCAATTCTTTGTTCTAAAACGAGGGAAAGTGACAAAAAATGTTGTTTTAAAATGTTTACTGACATAAAATATTTGCTTTAAGAATTAAAAATTACATATTTCTGAAATTTTTACTAAGTGCTCTTTGAAATATGCCCTTATCAAATATGAAAATCGGAGAATTGGCAAAAGTGCCTGGTTGCCACAATGCACTTTGATTCATTGGTCTCTTCGATTTGATTGGTCTGTGAGATAAGGCGATACCATGAGTCTTTTGGTTTCGTTTTTCGTCCTACTGTCATTTTTGTGCCCACTTTAGACTAATTAGACCGGAATCTACAGTTTAACGCGGTTTCCGAACACCTAACAAATATCCATGCCACCACCAGGATTCGAACCTGAAACCTGTGACTCTAAGGGAGTTTGATGATATGAATAGGCATTGCTTCGGAATAGACGAACAAGTAAACAAACAATAAAATACATCTAAATTCGACAAATGTCAAGTGAAAAATTTGCAAGATTAACGAGTGCATGGATCACATGCAGTTATCGCAAACTCCCATTAAAATTAAGAAAACATCATCAAAGCTTTTACAATATTTAATAAGGAATATAATAAGCTAATAAGGAATATATATATATATATATATATATATATGTGTGTGTGTGTGTAAAAGTATAACCTTAAATAATTCTAATAAATTAGTATTAACAATTTTATAATTAATATTATTTTTTAATTCTATTAACAATTTTTTCAATCCAGATAATTTTTAACTTTTAACTATCATTAATTAATTTTCTAGAATATAAAGCAACATACCACATTAATCCATAACTTTTACAGCATGCTTCACATTCCATTAAGATATGTAAAATTATCTGCAAATCTCAGAATGTAATAAAACCCCTCCTGCGATGAGCCTGCACTGTAAAACGTATCATCTTAGTAATCATTCTCTCATTCTTTCTCTCTCTCTCTATATCTATATCTATATCTATATCTATATCTATATCTATATCTATATCTATATCTATATCTATATCTATATCTATATCTATATCTATATCTATATCTATATCTATATCTATATCTATATCTATATCTATATCTATATCTATATCTATATCTATATCTATATCTATATCTATATCTATATCTATATCTATATATCTATATCTATATCTATATCTATATCTATATCTATATCTATATCTATATCTATATCTATATCTATATCTATATCTATATCTATATCTATATCTATATCTATATCTATATCTATATCTATATCTATATCTATATCTATATCTATATCTATATCTATATCTATATCTATATCTATATCTATATCTATATCTATATCTAATCTATATCTATATCTATATCTATATCTATATCTTTATAAATATCTATATCTATATCTATATCTATATCTATATCTATATCTATATCTATATCTTTTATATCTATATCTATATCTATATCTATATCTATATCTATATCTATATCTATATCTATATCTATATCTATATCTATATCTATATCTAGATATATATGGTTGAATTTCTATTCGAAAGTTTTTTCTAAATTATTTTTTTCTCTTTAAAATGTAATAATATTTCATGTTAGTTATTATTTTTTTATCTTAATTTATTTTGAAAGGTATGTGTGCTAGATTCCTAAATGCAATTTCGTTTTTAAAATTTAAAAAAAAATTTTTTTTTTTTTTTTTTATCTGTTTTATATTTTATTTTATAAAAACTTTTTAAGGCATATTTTTCTATTGTGTTCATGTTAAATTTTAAACCTCTTCGTTTTTAATTACTATAACTACCCTTAATGATTTTTTTTTTTAATTATTATATGGAGTTGTAACTGATTTCATGCTTCATAGGTACTTCAGAAGGAAACGTCCATTGCTATTATCAAAATGATAGCAATTTGATGTGCCAATTGAATCTTGAAATTTACTTGCCTTTATACGAAATTTAGCAACGATAATTTTAATGATATTCGAAATTATTCTTTAAGAAGGAATTGGCATAAAAGCGCATATTTGGGGAATAATTTATTCAATGCATACATGTGTTTACTCATTGAATATTAATTTTCATTTGATACTTCAGTCTGACTATTTGTAATCAAACTTTATCAAAACGTTCTTTCTATTAAAGCTTTGACAACAAGTACATTTTATTCAAATTTTTCTGCGAATAAAATATAAATTTCTTGTATTATTTGAATTTTAATTTTACCTATTTATTTATTAGCAATATTAATAGTACCTATTTTTTTTTTTTATTTTGCACAATGACCAAAAATGTTTAAAATACTATGTTTTAAAATGCGTAAAATATGCATAATTTTTTATTTCTTAATGATGCAGTTAATGAACAGTATAAATATAAATGAAACTTTATTTATTTATTTATTTATTTTAATCATTTTCTTTTTACCTAATTTCGAGAATTTTAGACTCTATAAATTATAATATATTAGCACTGCATGTATAAGCATCAAATATCAAAACTTAAATAATTATTAAAATATGTAAACATTTTCAAAAGAAGAGTAAATAGATATTTTTAAATAAACAAGAAATAATGTAGATTAAAAGAATGAAATTTAATTTAATTTATTATATTATACAGCATTTGCATTTAACAAAATACGGAATGCAAAGTAATATTCACTCAAGCTTTTACAGTGCAAAATGAAAATACAATACTTAAAAAATAAATTATTAAGGTTAAAAAGAAAATTCTTTTATTTAATTGCTTTGCTTAATTCAATGTTTCAATTCTTGTAAATAAAGCTTTCAATTGATCTTTCAATTCCTATTTCACATTATTTGCATGTAAATTAATACAATTTATTTATTTTTTATTTTTTTAAATAATAATGTATATAAAAGTTGAAATAGTATTTCATTGCAGTACATTAAAGTCACTGAGTTTTTGAGTTGTTTTAATTCCAAATTTTTATTCAATTAAAATTTTTCTTAATACCTTTAAATAAATTGTATAATTATTTTATAAACTTTTTATATTATTATATTTTATAAACTTTTATAGAAATTTTTAATAAACTGTTTTCTGATGAATGATTTAGATATAGACAAGATTGGATTATTTCAGAAATAATTATACTTAAATATTTATTAAGGATCGGGAAGAATCTTAGTTGTTGTTTTTACACAATTGTTTATACTGATTCTGTATGTGTTATTTGTAATACTTAGTATCTAATGTATTCCTGTGTCTTGTTTTTTATTCTCATTTAAGTTGAAAGTTATAATCACTATTTAATAATGAAATGAAAACTACTAACATTTGAACCTCTGTAATCAATGCTATTTCTTTTATGTGTAAAACATGACAAAAAACATTATTGCCTCGCAACAAAGTAATGAGTTGCTGAAAACTTGGAAAAATAGTGCAAAACAATTTCAACACTGTAATTTATATTAGCTATTCCCCCCCCATTTTAAAATACCAAATCGCTTTGATCTTAACTTTTCACATGATACATTCAAAATTATTATTACAAAATGCTACAGTTTCAATAAACTCAGCAAAAATATTGTTAAGAATTGTTGCACATCTCAGCGAAAATTATATGGAAAAAAGGTATAGGTTTAAATTTTTAATTATTTTCTGCCATGTGTGAAAGTATAAAGAAGTGTTTTGTGATTCAGAAAAACGTTAATTTTGGTGTAAACGTATTTCCTCCTACGCACTGCAAGATCCCCCCCCGTGGTGTTTAGGAGATATGGTCATGGTCAGTAGGATTTCTGACTTCCATCCGAGAGTAAGTACAACGCAACCGGCACAGCAGCTTGTAATATCTCATCCCGAGTGGAAGTATATTCAATTAACCCTGCGTATTAGTTGGCCTACAGATTCTCACCCGGATAGGAAGTATATTTCACGCATCCAGCGCATACCTCATTATCTTTATTTGCAGGCTTAGAAGTGGAATCATTCCACGAATCTATAATTACTATATATTCTTTAAATGTGTTAAGTATTGTATGTATGTGGTGTTTGTGTGTAAATAAAGCTGTGTGTTCTTAAACTTGTGTCTCAAGTCTCAACCCAACCATACCCAATTTCAATATTGCTGCACAACCGATAACACTATAATATGGGTAAAAAGTATAGGCTACATTTTTAATTATTTGCTGCCATATGTAAAAGTGTAAAAGAAGTGTTTTGTGATTCATAAAAACGTTGATTTTTAGCAATAAAGCTGTCTTATAATACTGCTAAGGACAAGAGAAATTAAATATTATAAAATCATTTGGAAAAAAAATTGCTAGAGATTGAAAATTTTTACAAAATGATTTTCATATAGGTAAATCAAACACAAATGTGTAACAAAATATCATACGCCTATATTTTAATAATGTAAATGTAATATAAAAACTGTAATATTCCTCCACACAGGGCCGGATTTAGATGAAAAGAGCCCTAGGCTATTCCGCTTATGAGGCCCTTTCACCTCCCATTTTTAAGTTTGTAAATTACTTATTATGTTTGTTTATTATTCATATGTGTAGAATTTCTCCTTATTTCTGATTCAGTGTTTTAGTGTTTACTGTTTTTAGAATAGTGTAATTCTAATTTTGCTAACAATTTGAATGTAGGCCCCTCTTGATCTTGAGGCCCTAGTTAGCCTATAGGAAAATCCGGCCCTGATTACACACTGCTTTGTTGCGGTGTATTAATACAATTTTATTTCTATAAATTACACACACCATTTAATATATTTGATCTATTGCACTCTTATTCAGTTCATAACTAAGTTTCTAAGTCTTTGTTTTAATGTAACTGTGAACTGTTCAAAAGATAAAATTCCTCAGCTATCATATTCTTGTTTCCTGTTTTACAAAGAAGTTTGATTTTACCATTTTTACCTTTATATCTATATGCCATTATGATTCATCTGATATTTGTCAAAATTAATTTTCTACTAATTGTACCTAATTTAGTTGAAACAATAGTACTATATCTTGTTTTTAGTTGATTTTCCTCAGAATAAATTTCAAATGCGGTTCTGATTTCATTGCATTATTTACCCACATGAAAACTTTTAAAAAATCAATGCCAGAATTTACAGTAACATTTGTGAGGTTTTTTAGATTACTTTTTTTTTGACTAAAAATATTACAATATTTTATTAAACTAAAAATAACGTTTGTGGACTTTTGCTCACATTTCATAAATACAATTTTTCCTTGTGTTTTAACAGGGAACAAAAAACGTACACGCTCTTCCCGAAAAAACTATGCAGAGAGAGGATACAGACTTTCCCTTTTGCTTTGTGGGCTTTTGCTTGTTATGTTTGCAGGAAAGTGAGAATTTTATTTTCTCTATGTGAAAGCTTGAGGGTTTATTTAACTGTGATAATTTTTTTTACTATTTATGAACTTATTACTGGGATTATTATTATTACACTCAGGTTTACTTGCCTTTCGTATATATTTTATTTAAAAAAACAGAATTGTGTGACAGTTTTAAAAATTATACCGTAATATTTTTATACAGTTTCTTTTAATCATAGTACTTACAAAAATTTCTAAATATTTTTAAGGTTAATACCGTGAAATTAGGGGTATTATTTTCGAGACTTGAGATCTGAGTTTTCCATTAAGGAAACGAAAAGCGATCAATTTGAATAAACAATAATAAAAAAAAAATTATAATTTTTTTTTCGTGTTCTTGACCACTTTCAAGACTTTTTATTGGTTAATTTTTTTTTTTTTTCAATTTCTTTCAGAAGCTATTCTCATTGGTTTATTTAAATTTCTTTCATGGGCTTTTTTTTTGCATAATTTTTATTTAAATTTCTTTCGTAAGCTAATAATTAAATAATGTAAAATTTTTCTAAAAATAGTAAGGTGAATGCAACGACAACATTATTTCAAAGTGAAAATGAAGTTTTTTCAAGAAAAGAAAATCATTCGGAATTCTATACTTTTAAATTTTTAACTTTTGTATTATGTGTTTAGTTCTTATATTAAATTCTAAATTTTATGGATAGATATATACACACATTTAATGAGCTCTGGATTATTACGCAAAGGAATAAAGATTAAAAATAAAATTTTATCACAAGTGCACGATTAACTCACAAGTACAGTTCACTCCAAGGTCGGGAATTTTTCAGAGTTATCGAGTCTACATCGAATCTAATTACCTGGTCTGCGGCAGACCTTAATTATCCCATGGCGTGATAAACGAAACCACAAGGAGTTAACTTTGAAAAGCTCCGGCCTATTCAATCGCTTCAGAGAAAATAATAAAAACTTCTGGTCGACTCGTCGCAGAAGCCTCTCTCTTCTTCACCAAAAACTTCCTTTCAAGACAATCCATCAAAAGGGGAAAGGGAGCTTCCCTCACTTCTCACTGGAGTAGACATTTCTCAGCTCGTGGTATATCATCAACCACGGTGGAACAACTCATGGTATAGTTCATATTCAATCTGTAGTTGTTTCGATCTGTGAAGGTCGTACAGACATTCGCTAATTTACCGAGTCTCATTATACATGATACCGTATATCTGCTATCAGATTTGAGTGACAGGTTTTCTCATTAATGCAAAACACTAATTGCATGTAATATAACTACCCACAATACTGCTTGACTGCTGTCAAATTTGAGTAACGGGGTGATATTATTTACTTATCAAATAACATACATTCCTATATCATGGGAATGAGATGCCAAAAATGCCAGTTTTCTCTTCCCGTGAGAAAAAAATGCTACAATTTTAATATTTAACTATGCAAACAAATGAAAGCTGATTACATAGCTTAGTTATTAAATGTTTGCTTATTTACAAAGAATAATTGTAAATAATTTTTGTTCATAATATATTTTGCAATATTTTTTTATTTCAAATTGAATTTTCGATCAAGAACATATTAAATTAAAATCATGATATAGGACTAAAATCATTTTATTATTTAATAAAAGTTGATATGCTGCATCACAGCTATGGATCTCCATATTAATCTACACTAAGAGAATTAACATGTTCAATACTTTTTAATTATTTAAAAAAGCAAAACAAATAGTTTATGTTAAGAGTTATCCTTTTAAATTTTCGCGACTCATAAGGAAAACGTACCATTTCTCTTTTCAGCTGACGTTTATGTATTCCATATTTATAATGTAATTGAAGTAATATCAAAATTTTGGTTTTTAAAATTTCATGAACTTCTTTTAAATGTAAATGTTTTCAATTAGTTTTGGGCAAAGGAAAAACAGTTATTGAGTACGCTGGAAAAGTCAATTTCCATACCTCTATTGCATAAAATTTAAATTTAACTGATTATGTAATATTTTAATATACGAAGAGAATTGTGATAGGAAAAATTAATGACAAAAAAAAATTATACTTTTTATACTTCAGTAGTAAAAGGATTTGGCAGGATAGAAATTTAAAATTTAAAAAGATAACTTTTTGTTTTATATAAATGTTATTAAAAATTAAATAAGTAGGAAATTAATTTTAATTAATTAATAAATTTATTAACCAGATTTCATTGCATCCATATACCAGTTTTCATTGCTATATGATTACAGTACTCCAGCTTTCTGAAGCTAACGACCGTCGTGGTACTTAAAAAAAAAAAAAAAAAATTCTTGGCTCGAGTAACTACCAATTCCACTTTGGCGGTGAATCAGTTAAACTGTCATTGTAAATATCAAAATAGTTTCTCATTTCCTCTCAGCGCTGCTTTCCCTACGTTGGAACTTGCAGCATTAAAAGCGGTCTGTCTCTAACGATCCACCTTAGCCTTCAGTTTTGTCAAATACTAATATGTGATTATTAGTATTATTATATATTAGGGTGAATATTGTTATAAAATTTTTTTGTATAAGTAATATAAAATTTTTAGGATTGCCATTGTAAGTAAAGATAATGAATCGTAGTTCTTATAAACAATTAAGATGTATTGCACTATTTTGGAGCAATTACAGTGCAAAACAGTCTTTTCTACAGCGTAGATATTTGTCTATTATTAAAGAAAATGCCTTAAAGGCTTCATCTGTAGTTTCTAAAAGCCATAGCCGAAACATTTTCACTTCTAATGCGACCAAGTCTGATGCTAAATCTCATAAACATACGACGGATGAACCAACCCCGAATTTTGAAAATGACGATGAATTTAAAAGTATTCTGAAAGATTTTGCGAAAGACTTTAATTTGAATATTGAATCTGACAAGGTAATATTAGAGGATATAAAAAAAACACTGCATCAACCTGAAATTAAGGAAGGACCTTCTTCCGGTGAAAAACATTCTAAATCATCAATAGTTGAACCTAATTTATTTTCTGTTGGAGAAAAATACAAAGAATTCACAGAATCTGATTCTGTTGTCATACCTAGTCACGAAGAAATTCAATCCGGATCTTATGAGGACGAAGAACTTACTTTCCATATTGACCAGGATTTGAATCCAGATTTATCACAATTGCAGTATAAACGTAAGAAGTTTTATTTTTATTTTAAATTTTCATATGCGTCAGTTTATTTGCTGTTATCTTCTGGTATTCAATCTAAGATATTACATTGTCTCTTAAATTTTTCTTTTGCGATTAACTCAAGGCAAGTTTATTTCATCATATATGTGTTCTATCGTTCTTAGTAATTGCATTATTAAGTAAATTCTTTATTGTTTGCTTTTTAGAATCCTTTTTTTTTTTCAACAATATCAAGGAAGTACATAATTAAAAATTTTATCTCATGTCTATTTGCAGATAGAAAAATTTTTTTTTCTTGTAGGCATTAATATTTGATGCCAAAAGTACATTAGTAAAAACACTTTCAACCTTAGTAATAGGATTTTAACAATATAAAATAGTAAAGGAAATCTAGTAGTAGTTCTTTATTATTACTACCTCCAAATTAAATGAAGTGTTTAGATAATTTTGTTACAAACATCTAATTACTATCACCAACTCATGTCATCATACCTCTGATCATACTAACCTCATTCAATTATAGTCTACTCATCAAGACAATCTTGACACCGTAACAATAGAGCACTAATGGATATTTCTATAATATTTACTAATAGAGTTGCTATGAAATTGGTCGATTAAATAGAGTGCATGATTGATGGATAATTTTGTTAAAAATACCTTATTTGAAATCGTAATGTTGCTTTAGTTCTTTATTTCTAAAACCAAGGAAACAGTATAATTTTTTAAAAAATGCATACGATGGTAGCATTTTAATCTGTACTATAAAAAATAACAAAATGTGTGTTAGCACTTTTTTAACAACATAATAGGTGTTGTAAAATTTTTGGTTGTTGCAAATCTCATTAAAGTTATTATCATTAATAAATAAAATTATCATTAATAATTTCATAATTAAACAGTCCTTGTTTTCAAACAGTTAAGAATAATTTTTATTCTCTAATCTAGAATTTTAAATGTCAAATTAAATATTAAAAAAAAAAAAAAAAAAACATACTTTCAAAATATTTCAAATGAGATTTTTTTTTTTTTAGGAAAATTGCTTCTAATTTAATATGTATCATGATATTAGGTGGAGTAACAGGAGTTTTTGATATTGATGAGCTGGTGGAATTACTCCATAAGGAAAATCTAGTTGACACTGCTGTTATTTCAGTCCCAAAAGAAATGCATTATACTGATTTTCTCGTCATAACAACAGCTAAATCTCCAAGGCATTCTAAAGCTGCAGCGGAGAGTATTATGAAAGTTGTAAGTTGTCCTTTTATATTTGTATTCAAACTAATTGTTCAAAATAAATAGTTTTAAAATTTATGGCAATTATTTATTTATTTAGTACAAAATGAAAAAACATAAAAAGGATCCTTTTATTATTGTTGAAGGAAAGCCATCAAAAGAGTGGAAGGCTCTAGATATGGGTAAGTAAATAAAAGCAATTCATATTTAAAATCTGTTAATTAAAAAAAAAAAAAAAAAAAAAAAAAAACTAGAAAATAAGTATAGTAAATGCTAAAATGTATTTAGAAATTAATACTTCTAAGATAATAAATTATAAAAATTCTGCATCTTTTTCATCCTTTTTATAACTAAATAATTATGTTAAAAAAAATGTTTCAGAAAGCACCAAAAATAAATCCAATATTAAATTTTATAAATTAGTTTTTTAAGAAAGCCAGTGAGTTATTTGATATTTTTGCACTTTAAATGAATTAAATTATAATACTTGAAATGACAGTTTAAAATCCTGTTTATTTATTATCATTGTTTTAGCTTATTCCTGCATTTGTTGCCAGGTATTTTTTTTTTTTTTTCCTTTTATGTATGTGGAATAATAACAAAGTAAAAATCTCTTTTCTCTTTTATAGGCAATATTGTTCTTCATATATTTTTAGAAGATATTAGAGCCTTTTATGACATTGAGACTTTGTGGCTGTTTGACCAGGAATTTGATACTGGTGGAAAATTAAAGCCTGATCCTATTTATGATGCACTTGAAGAACAAATGGCATTTTTCAATTCCTTGCAAGAATCAAGAACTAAAGAAAACTTAAAAGAAGTTACATAATTTTTATTAACAAGCTAGATGTGTTAGTCAATTATTATTCTTGCACCGAAGAAAATTTTATCACAAGACATGTTATTTATTAAGATGTAAAAAATTAATAATTGTTTTAAAAACTTTAAATAAATGTTCACAAAATTTTTTTTTTTTTTTTGTACATATAATCATATAAAAGATTTTGAAATCATGAATTAAAATTTTATATTGTGATTTATTTGATTAATTGAAAGTTGTGAATTGATGAAATGTGATTTTCTTATACTATTAAAATAAAGAGGACATTTATTTAAAATTGTTTATCACTAACTAAAATGTTCTTTCTTGAAAAAGGTCACTTGACATAACAAATAATGGAAGTAGTTTAAATTGGTAGTATTATTTTGGCTGATTTCGTTAAAAGATAAATTAAGTGTGCAATTCAAAAGTATTGCAGTATAAAGATATAAAAACTTGAATTGTAATCAATGAATGTTTAAAAAAGTCACAATTCAACATTTTTATAGAAACAAACCATGCCAAACATTGAAATAATATTAAATGAGGAAACTTGTTTAAAATATCAATAAAATTTTTTTATTAACTATGAAAGTGTTAAAACCAGTTTTAATAATATGATTAACATTCATAACCTTATTTAAATATTTCTCATTAACAATAGTGTTAAAATTTCTACCTCTCTTTAAAAAAAAAAAAAAAAAAGAAATATGTTAGATTTATTCAGATTCCAAAAATAAAACTTGCTTCAGTTCAGTATTTTTTTCTTCGAAGCATGTCATAAAAATAGTAATCTACTTTAAAATCTTAGTTGAAGCTTTGGCTATATTTTATATTACTAAAAGTTTGTTGATTTTTAACTCATTATATTCATCATAACTGGCTCAACAGCCCGTTGTTGTGGACCTTGGCCTTCTTTAAAAGATCCAGCCAGGCTGTTTTCCTTGCCATGGACCCTCCATTTTTTTTATCTTGACATTAAAATCAGAGTCTAAACAGTCGACCCATCTCTTTTTTTGGTCTTCCCCTTGGTCATTGTCCGAAAGGGGTTACATTGAAAACCTTCAAAGCAGCTCTATCACTTTCCATTCTCATGAGATGACCAATCCATCTCATTCTGTTCAGTTTAACAAATTTTAGAACATCAATATAACTCATTATATTATGAACTGAAATATTTGCATATTCAAAAGAATTTATTTTATACTTAAATATAGTGATAAAAACTTGTTTTAAAGTGTTAATACATTAAATCAAAATATTGTTAGTCATATAGAGAAAAACCCCTTCAATATATTCAATTATTCTGATGATTTATGATGGTAACATTGACTTTTTAATGCTACAAGTAATTCTTTTTAAATGAAATTCTTCTCTGATTTCCTGGTGCATTGGTTGTTATAAGCTCACAGCTGGTAAAGAAAGAATTAATACCTTTTAATTGAGACCTAACTAATGCAAAAGTTTTGGTGAAATTTAATACCGCTGTGGTAAAAATCTGATATTTTTTAAAATTTACTTTTTGTTTCAATATATTTTAAATGATTCTTATCCATTAATAAATAGACAAGTGCTTACTTTTCTTGTATTAGCTACATACTTAATTTTTTTAGACTTATAGCATTGAATTCAATTTCCATTTATTCTCATTGCAAACATGTATACCGATAATTCTTTTTCCTAATTTTTCTAATTCCTCAAATAAGATGTTAATGGTAACAGATCATATTGCTTCTATAAAATATATATTATCTTCATTGAATATTTGGATAAAAAGTTGTAGCAGAGGTTGGAAGTAGGAGTCAACCATTATTGAAGTTGATTTAAAAAAAAAAACGACACTTTAAAATTTTTTTTCCAAAATTCTAGGAAGTTAAGAAGGCAATTCATTTGTATCCTTTAATAATACAACCAATAGCAAAGACAGTTAATGATTTTACTTTTGAATTGATTAGATATTTATTTTTAAACAAAACAACCAAAATATAATATTAAACTACCATTATTTGTTATACAGAGTGACCTCTTTCAAAAATTTTAGTTAGCGACAGAATAATTTAAAAAATATTTAGCAGCGTACCACCTATGTTTGAGATACTTTTCTCTGTACTGAGGCTTATAAAAAAAATAACTTGGATCAACAATGAAAGATCGCATAGAAGCTATCCTATTAAAAAAAAAAAAAAAAAAAAGATTAATTTATTACAATTATAGTGTCTTCGTGCTTGAAATGTACAATTTTCTTTTGCTTAAAAACTTTTCTTAACCTGCTCTACTTTACTTTGATACTGCTATTTTTATAAGATATAGTTATGTATTTTCTGTAAGCAAATGTTAAGTACAAGGTGTCAAATTTTAAGTTAATCCAAATCTACACATTTAAAATTGTAAAAGTACTTTGTTATGAATTGTTTTAATAGATATACAAGACATTGAATTTATTACACAAATTCTTTTAAATCATAGTACATAAAATTTGGAAAAGTCTGGAATCAGTGTAAGAAATATAATTTTTTGCTTATTTCCTACCCTTTCTTTGCAGTAATTATAGCCATATACATGCAAATATGTTTTAACTAGAAATAGAGATGTTGTAGCCTCATAATGTTTACTTCAAAATTTACATTATATACATTCCTGCTTATTAAAATTGCAACACCATGGACAAACTGTAACAATACATGGAATTTTACAAACACAATTTATATTTTTAAAGACTTTATAAGCGCATATAAATATTTTTTTTAAATAAAAATGTTTCAGTTCCTTACAAATTTTAATGATATAAGAAATTACATAAATTGATAGCTTTGTTCTACAATTTTCTGGATGTGACCATTAGAATGTCTTTAATTCAAGGAGCACTGCTTTCACCTATAATCACATCGTCATACCTACAGCTTATGCAGTATGCATTAATCGGATTGTCTAGTATAATCATATCATCATACTTGTGCATAACAATGTGAAGTACTAAAATAAACTCATTATTATAGAACTCTCCACAATACCATCTAGCATGCATTTGGCCATATTTATAGTCCAATTTAACTACTCACTAGAATATTACTTGTATTTGTTCACCCATTGTAGCTTGAGGTCTCAAATAAATTATCATAAAAAAATATTTGCAAATAATCATTGGTGAAGAATCTAACAAAAATTTTAAAGCAGAACATACTAATATATGTAGCAATGCTCTCCTGCTATACTAACATTAATTAATTTTGTACAATGATACAGAATCACATATTCAGAGTTGCCAACCATACATGAAAATCAAGAGAAAGACAATCTTTCCTACACCAAGATACTTAAATTCTAAAAATATAATGGAGAGAAGAAAAAACTTAAATTTGCTTTAAGTATATTCCATTAACATTTCAAAACACATTAAAAAAATTCTAAAGCAGAGCCCTGAAACACTTAAATATAATGAACAAAACTGGAGTTTTAAAGAAACACAGAATACATTTTAAATTGTATTCAATTAATACTTCAAACATGTTTGTTCCCAATCCTTAATACCCAATATTAAAGTACTACTAAATATGTACAATATACTACATAATATTAAACTACTATTACTATGTAAATTTTATTATTTTGCTTCTCTTAAGAAAGAAGATTCAAATATTTGATCATAATAATTACTACAAAGGCTTGCTAGCCAATAAAATGTTTTTCTCATGTATATTAGATATAACTTTAACCTTGTTTTGGTAACAAGATCGAATACTTTTACACTGCATTACAGTGTGGAATTGTCAAATTTGGTAGTATTAGCTTTGCCAATTCTCTGTATTTGAATGTTCCATCACATCTTTTCAATCAAATTCCATTCTTGGATTAGATAATCGCCTCAATATTTTCAATTCACAATGAGCAAAACTATGAATATATTTATCACTAACATAATGAATATCAACATCATTTTTCAATATGTTTACTAAAACTGGAAACCTATCCTGAAAAAAATGCATTTTCAATTGCAACTTTATCATATATTCTGCAAACATTCTCCATTCCTATTAATACAGTATCATATTTCATACAGGATTCAATATCATAGGAAAAAAATACTCTTTTACACAGATGATGAATTTATGTTAAAATTCTATAGTTTGATAATAAAACAGACTGCAATACTTGTCTTGTTCTTACAAGCCTTTTATTTATGCACTTTGCAAAATTGCTGCATCCAGGTGTGCATATTCATTCAGCATTTTTGATCATTTGCATTTCTACAACTACTAATCTGAAGTGGAATTTTTCAGACAATTTTAAACCTTGTTAGTAGTAGGGGAAAGCCATATGACTTGCATATAAGTGTAAAATTTCTACTTAACTGCAAGATTCACATCAATACAGATGTAGATTAGCAATTGTAATTTAATAAATTACAAAGATATGTAACAAGTTCTTAAAAATAATTGTGGAAATTTTTATTAAATAGGATTCATTTATAGATTATTTAAAATTTAATACTAACATGAACTGAAATTATTTACTCTATATTAGATTTAATATTAAAAAATATAATTTGTTCGAATACGTGATAAAAATATTACATATGCAAATACTAAACTTAACTCAATTAACACTATCCTTCTTTAGTATAATCCAAAACTAACTAATAACAAAAGGAAAATGCAACAGTGGTAATATATTTATTAGTACACATTATTGAAGAAGATTAAAATAATGTTTAAAAGTAATATTCAGTCATTACAAAAATTTTTTTTTATTTCTTTCTAAAGCTGGAGCTATTTTTCTCACAATCCAGAAAGTTTTTAGCTGTGTGAAATTGGAAAGATAACAGACAAAAATTTCCTTTTCATTTTTAAATTTCCATACAAGTATCAGTATATATACAAAATCAGTAATTAATCCAAACTCCCCCCCAATAACAATCTGTAATAGTATGCATCTCTGTATATCCCACCATAATTTGCATTTGTCTTAAAATTGCATTTTTAATAGTTCTGAAAAAGCAATAAAATTATAAGATAATATAGAGACACATTGGAGCACAGAAAATTTTATTTACACAACACTCAACATTAACTTAAAATTTTTTTAATAACCAGATGGAAAATAGGATTTTGAGATGGACTTCATCTTTATTTATTATATTAATAATGAATATTTATTAAATACACATTCATTACTTACAGAATAAAAATACAAAAATAAAAACATAAATTTTTATTTTTTTAAAAAAATATACTATATATACAATATTTGAGTCCATGTTAACACAAATATCATTTCTTCTTCCTTTTCTGTTGCTTTTTTCGATTTTTCTTTGCTAGGAAAAAAAAAATAAATAAAATAATTACACATTACAAATTTAATCAAATTATTTTTAATGCAAGAATAATTAACCAATATTGGCATTTTAAAATATATATCACTAAATTTATTTATCTTTGGCCAGATTTCAATCTTAATATCCTAGTAGATCCTCATTATATAGTGAAATAAGTCACAATAATAACTAGGGGCAAAGGAAATAAAAGAGACATATAAAATAACTAGGAAGACAAAGATAAGATGACAACTTTATAACCCCTTAAAAAAAAATTGCAGTGCAAAATATCTAAAACAAGGGACTATTACATTATTTAAGCAGATATTTAGAAAGCATACAAAAATTGTCACAAAAGATATTTGCAATATTAGGATTTTATTCATTTACATATCTTTTATTAGCTTAAAACCTTTCACCATTTTTTTAAAAAAATTCAATAAAAAAACATTTTTTTGTAGTAAAAACTTCATCAATTTGTTAGATGCAGTAAAGATTTGATTGAGAAATTAAAGGTCCATTGATATTTATATTTAAGTAATTTTAATCCCTTATTATTTTGAATAATTTATATAAATTGAAAAATTAAAACAGAACCACTTCTAGTTAGCATATTATTTATTTCAAATACTTTTCCAACGATAATTTGAAGTAAACAAAAACCATGATTCATGTCAAATATTTACAATGGCCTTTTATTGCCTAAAAACTCAATTTTTAGTGGAAAATGTACAGAAAACAAAAACAATATTTTATTTCCAACTTAAAAATATATGTATGCCTTTCAAATCCATTTTATAATTCAAAATTATTATTATTAAAAATTTAGAACCTTGTTTAGAATGCTTTTCTTTATCTTCCAATATACTCAATGCAACAAAAAAGTTATTTTATTACAACAAAAATATTTAATAAAAAATATATATGACATGATCCTAAATTATTCCAGTGTCAGTTATATGAAGATGATTTTCAGCTGAAAAAAAAGTCATTGGAATTAATCTTTTATTCTATATGCCTCTAGAATAAAGCTATTCCTGGCAGCAGTTCAGAACGTATTACTCTATTTGTGAAGATCAATCCAACAGTAATTATTAATTTTATAGTTAAAGATTGTATATGAGAGTAATAAACTTGTAAAACTTTAAATAAATAGAAAAAAATAAAATTACAATGATAGTATAAATAGTAGGGGTTTATATTTTTTGGCTATCTTACAAAAAGAATTTGTATGTAACAAGTTTTAAATAGATGGTGCTAAGCTTGTCACTCAACTAGAGATCTTTACAAACATTACACATTTAATATAATTTTAAATTTTTAGCTACAGAATAATTAACAGAATAAACAAATAATTAGAATTAAAAAAAAAAATTAACATTTTAGGTAAAAAAAAAAAAAACATTTGAAGATAGTGACATCTTTAGATGTAAAATAATTGTTTTTCTTATTCAATGATTATTTAATTTTAAGAACCAAAGTGATGCATGTAGTCAGTTAACAGTAGCATCTTTAAACACAAAGTTACATATCTTTTTATGAACCCCCCCCCAAAAAAAAAATAATAATAAATAAATAAATATAAAAAAAAAAAACAGAAGAATTATGTTTAAAAATTCAGTTAATTTTACTTTAATTCAAAGACTTAACTTAAATCAAAAGAGATTAACACTTACAATCACTTTCTTCCGACTCAGATGATGAGCTGGACGAAGAAGAAGAAGAAGATGATGATGATGAAGAGGAAGAGGATGAACTAGAAGAAGAATCTGACGAGGAAGAATTTGCAGGTGACACAACAGTTGGTACTATGGGAATCGGATTTTTTGGCAAGTTCTTTAAGTGCTCTCGCAATTCATCTCTGTAGAAAAGCAAGAAAATAAGTTAATACACAATAATATCATGTTCCAGTTTAAATGAAATTAATAAGGATTACATAATTTCAGCACTGGAAGTAAAAGTAAAATACTTTGATCTTTCATCAGATAAGGACAACCCAGAAAAGTACAAATTTAAAACAAATTCAATGTAAAAAATATGCAATACATCTGAATAAAAAAATTTATAATTCACTATTCTAATACCATTTAGTGATAATTTGTACCACTAAATGGCATGATAATAGTGTGATGATTCATGATAATTTTTCAAATTAAAAAAAAAAAAAAAGATATTAAAAAATCACTTTTGGTTAAAATATAAGTTGAGAATCTCTCCTTTTGAACTATGGGAAAGTCAGATAACAATTATAGAAGGCAATCTTTAATCTGGCATTTAATGGTTTGGTACATTCTATAATACTGTGCCTTTCGCTTTCGGCTTTTCTCTGTACGGATTCCGGCATTTGATGACTATGACAATCATATTGTGGCACAGTACTAGTATTACTCTTATTTTCAACAGATATCTCTTGTAACTGTCAGTTTTCAATTCCATGTAGTGTAAAATTCATAAATTTGCATTCAAATCATACTTTTAAATAAGGCATTTTTTCTTGCCAAAGAGTAGTTCATCATTAATTTTTAGCTATCGTTGTATAGTATTAGTTTTTCTTTTGTGCTGCATTTTTTTTAAATATTTTTTATCAATATAAGAATATTTAATTAAATTGATGAACAAATTTAATTTTTAGTTACCAGAATGACAAAATACTTTGTCATATTTTTTATCTAGACTTCAGAAATCACAAACACATTAAATAGGTGTATGTTTCGATTGCTTAAATTGTCTAGTGTAATTAATCTTTCATATCCCTAGAACATGCTGGATTAAAGAGCATTTACTGTAAATGATACGACAAAAGAAGTAGACTTACATAATTGCCTATTTCTATCTTATAATTTTTAATAAAAATGCATGCAAAATATTGATATTTCTCAATTCAAGGAATAGTTACTATATATATATATATATGTGTGTGTGTGTGTGTGAAGGATAAAAAAAATGTACCAGTTTTATTTGATTTTACATTCTATAACAATTCTTTTTAATTATAACTCATAGAAATTTTCTACTTAATATTGTCATTTCAAGCAAGACTATTTTAAAGTTACATACATACACGTAAATAATAATAAAATAGACAAAATTTTTTAAATATAATTTTTATTATAATTTTATAAATTTAATATAATTTTTATAATAAAAAAAAAAACAAATATTTTTTTAAATTGACAAATTTGAAAGTTAATTTAACTAATAGTATTTATATTGTTATCACAAGCAAATTTTACTGTGAAAATTATAATTGCTTAGTAAATAATTTACCTCCAAAATTACTTAATGTAATATATTGTAAAAAATAATACAATTATATATATATATATATATAAATATAAGTTTCAGTTTTAACATTTTCTTTATATATATATATATTAAAAAAAAAAAAAAAAAAAAAAAAAAAAATCAGTGTATAGTAAATTATGAATTTGTATAAGACAAACAGAATCTGAATTTATAAAGGGGAAAAATTGCAGTTTTACTTCCTTTTCAAGAAACAATAGATAAACTTAGTAATAAATGTAGCTTAGAAAATAAAATTTAATAGTAATGCTAATGCCCATTAAAATGATATTTTATTAGATTTGCAAAAAGGTTTATTTTTTACGTCATAAATATGATACTAAATTATAGTTAAATAAAATCTTCATAAAAAGTATATCAAATGCTTTTTTTAAAAAAAAAACTTTGGTTATAACTAAGAACAGATAGAAATAGTTTTTCCTAATATCTTTTACAGAACAAAATAAAAAATTTCCATGAAATTTGAATGTATCTAACAAATGTTTTAATCATTTTTTAAAGGATAAATCAAGCATTTAAATGTACTCTTTAAACTTATACTTACGTTAAGCCTCCTAAGCCAATGGAGGTGAAGAAATTGATGGCAAATCGAGTATTGTGGGGATGATCTCGTGGAAAAAGACCCTCAAATGCTTCTTGAAGAGTTCTATATAAAATTAATAAATATATCAGTAATTTAAATAATACTACAACAGAATGCATTTACATCATGACTAACTTCAAATTAAAAACAAAATTTTTAAAAACTCCAAATAAAAAATTATTTTTATATCTAATATTATTCTTTATTAAATTGTTTAAGTAATAATGATTGTGCGGTAAAAAAAAAAAAAAAAATGTCAAGGCAATAAAAATGACACAGCAAGTAGAATTTATTTTGATGAAAAAAAAAAAAAAAAAAAAAATTATAGACAATTTTTATTCAAATCAACATGTAATTGATTAAATTTTGTTAGCCAATGAATGAATAATTGCAGCTGCATAGCATCACAACAGAAACATTCAAATGGTATGTAAAAAATGAAAAAATTCCAATTCTAAGAACATAACTTCCACTCAAAATTGATTTACCCTCTTTCTTTTGACTGGATCAGACTCATATGAGTTAACATACAATATGAGAATATTTCACTATATGAAAGAGGGCATTAAATTAGGTTATAGGAAGCAAGATGTTCAAATCAAAGGGTTGTTTAATATTTAGTATGACTTTCGATATTATTGGCAGGAATGATTGAATTATAACAAAGCACTGCCTCAAAACACCATCCTATTATTTTGGCCATGAAATTAAGAAGACAATATATCACATGCTACTTGACTAAGTGAAAATTAGTTAGGAAAGGAATAGGACAGAAGATATTAATAGCTGGTGCAATATGCCCACAAGAAATAACAGCAAAAACAATTAAGATATAAATGTTACATAATGTCATAATGTTAATTTTTAATAAATAAATAAAATATAGTTTTTCATTACTATAATATATAATATAAATAACTTACACATCTTTCACACGATCATTTAATTTTGGAAGACCCATATATTCACATAGTTCTTGAAATAATATTTTAATAAAGATTCGACTAGATGATGTAGTATCTTCTTCATTCAGTTTTATTATGGACAAGACCTATAAAATATATGAGCATATATAAAAGATGATAAATAAGTATATAAAAAATACTTATAATTACTAAAACAGTTGATAAACAAATTTAAAAAAACAATTATTTACAAAAATTAAACAAATCTAATGAAACATCAAAATGACTAATTCATTAATTTAATATTTTTTTCCCCCTCTCAGGTCAATAGACTTAATCATTAGTCCCTTGAATCTCTTAGTTCTTTAAAGAATGTTCCACTTAGTTGGAATCATATTGCTATTCCATCTCAATAATGTGTACATGAATGGTAGATTGGGATTTTTTTTTTTTTATTAATTATAGTTATTAGTACAAAAATGTATTGAAGACCTGTAATTTTTTACACAAACAATTTCAATTTTAAAATTATTATGTAGGTAATGAGTTAAGTTTTATTGAAAGATTGATATAAATTTTAAAGTTTTTTTTTTTTTTTTTTTTACAATTTTATATACTGAAATTTGGAAAATGATGTTATTTATTTTGATACATTGATTGCTTATATTGGAAAGAGAATTATATATTAGATATAGGGTCTGAAGCAAATGCCATTAAGAACCTCATTTAAAATTGAACACATGAATTGATAAATAATATTTTAATAGCTATAAAGATAACTATTTACCTAGATAAAAATTTTTGCGTGATTTTTGTCATAAAAGCATATTTATTATTAAGTAATTAAAAAAAAAATTTAATAAAAGGATTATCAATGTATTATCTTTATAATTTTGTTAGTTTAAAAGCAAAATTTAGCTGTATTTAAAATTTTTATTATTTAAATGCCATTTATATTATTATGTGTAAATATTTTTAAGTGTTTACTAGTAAAATTCAAACAGAATGTACATATATATATATATATATATATAGAATTTTTACTGGCAATAGAATTGACTCTAAAAACCCTCAAAGGGACATTATTCAAGTTAAATATTTCCAAAATCCCATATGTTATACGATTTAATAACACATCAAACGATCTTTATAAGTAACGACTAATTAGCATACTATCTAGAGTATCAAGAAATTAATATGACATAATTAACATATTTTTATTATAATTTAATTCTATTCTGACAAATTACTCAAACACTAAATTCTTTAAAAAAATACGATAAATCATACGGTTCTGCTGTATAAATCAGTTTTAAATAATGAAACATATTTCATTAACATTCCATAATATATATCTGGTTGCAACAAATAAAAGAATAAGAAGTTTAATTGTTTGCTTTAGACATTTATTTAGTAAGAATTTTGACGCAAAATATGATAACTTAGTTATCATTAAAAAGACTACAAAAGCAAATGAGAAGGCAAATAATTTTTATAGTTGAAATCATTATAAAACTATAAATGTTTAGTAATAAAGATGAACTTTTGATGAAATACACTTATAATTAATTCCCTTCAAGGAATTATATAATTAAAAAAATCTATTCACTTATTTCAGAGAATTATATATTAAATAAAACCTTAAATTTCTCTTCATAATATGCTTAGAGAGAAAAAAAGTTAAACTTTTAGGTCTCAATAACTATAGCAGATAAATCACATTTTAATTTTGTAATCAGCTTTTTTTTGATGATTTCTTCTTTATTTATAATTGCATAAGAAGAAAAAAAGAAACCGAGAATTTCATGTCTTTCATGAAGTATTGAATTATCATTGTCAATGAAAAATATTAAAAATTTGTAAATACTATAAAAGCAAAATATTTATAATAAACATAATTTCAAAAAGTGAATGATACATAAAATATGAACTTAAATTTAAATTTCTATTTTACTTTTAGTAATTTATAAATTTTGAATACATTGAAAAATATTGAATCATAAAATTAGTATGTTTTAGTAAATGAACAAACAATTTTTATTCATTTTATTATTTTTTCTCAATTAAACAAGAATGTATTATTCTAATATTTTAAAGGAGAAAAAAAGGTACTTACAAGCCATGGAATAGCATCTGTATACAGCAAATGTGCAAAGAATTTAGCAACATTTCTCAATTTATTTGTTTCTAACCGATGGATTGTTTTGTAAGAATTTTCAAATATTTCATTAAATGGCTCAATATAAACTTTATTTAACTGACAAAATCTCTGAAAAGATGAAAAAATAAAAATCAAATATTTTACTAATACAAGTACTTAACAAAAGCATTTAAACGAATTAATATATAAACATATATTACCTGTGCCAAAAGCCCATAAAATTTCTCATAAGTTCTTTGTTGGGCACAACAGTCCAAGATCATATAGCACATTTCAAGCTAAAATACAAAAGTAAATTTGTAAAATATTCTGTTAATTAAAAATTGATTGAAACTATGGTACAGTTAGTAATTTCAATATTAGTTCTAATTTATATGAGAAAAAATAATTTAATTAATTAATAATAATAGCCAAGTAAAAATTAAAATGCCTTTTAAAATAGCTTAGTTGAAGTACTTACATGGATAATAGTAAAATGTTTTGACTATTTTATAAAAAGACTTACAATAGCTCTTTTGTTAAATATATCATTAAAAACCTTATGTATAATGATATGAAAATTTTTATGAAAATGCTTTTTTTACATTTGAAAACAAAACAGATAAAAAATAATAGCAGAAACCTTTATCCTCTTCCTTTCTTTAGCTTACATTTATTTTACACTTTTATTAAACAAGCTAAACAATTTTTTTAAAGCAAACTTATAGAGATATTATTTTTAAATTTAACTCTTATGTATCAAAAGTTTGAATGTGCATGTGAACCTCCTCCGAAATCAGGAGGTCTCAAAGAATACCAAAAGATTTATGACAATCTAAAATAGACAATAGAGCAATAGATTATTTAGATTTTCCCACCCCCTTAAAGCTTTCGAGACATTAATTAAGTGATTATAATTTGGTTCTTAATTCCATAGATTTCTTAGATTCCCATTATGACTTTAAGCTTATTTATTAATTTATTATTATTATTGGTTTAAATTTTACTAAATGTTTAAAATATTATAATTCTTTGCTTAAGTTTCCAAAATAACTGTCTATTTATACACATATTCTGTACACCATGCTGTTGTTACGGAATACAATCCTTAAATTACTTTTTCCCTATCAGAAAAGAGTAATATTTAGCAGTATATTTTTATGCACATACGGTGTTTTTGACAGTATACAATTTTCAAAAATTAATTAAAAAATATAAGCTATATAATTGTTAGATCATATTTGATTCAAAAGCTTACTATTTGTCCTGGTTTTAATTCTAATTTAAGAAGTTTGTGTGCACATTCCTCAAAATCTAAACTAGATTGTATAGTCAAATAAATCTTCCTTCGTAGACAAACGAGATTAGTTTCTGTCATATCCACTATCTGTTGAGAATCCTCTAAAAAATAAATAAAAATAAGTTAAAAGTTGAATAATTTTTGAAAATGCTTTTTACATTTGAAAACAAAACAGATAAAAATAATAGCACAAACCTTTATCCTCTTCCTTTTCCTCATCTTCTTCACTGCCTGATTCATCAGAACCTTCATCCGAATCTCCATCTTCACCCAATATTTCTAACGGAAATAACATATATTTTTTTATTTTAGATTTTATATATATATATATTATTTTAGATTATCTGTAAATAATAAATTTAAATAAAATTCATGTAAAGAAACTATTTTTGATTAACCTAATTTTTAAATTTGCTAATGCATTTTTAAACAAAATAAACTTTAGAATTAATAAAATTTGATTAAATGAAAAATATATTTTTTTTTTTCAAATCTAACTTAAAAAAATTTTGGTGCAGTACACACAGAATAAGAAAAATACATTACTTTGATAAATTGCAACTGAAATCCTTTTTTATTCTTAAAAATTAGAATGTTTATTCTTATAATAAAAACAAACACTTATACATATTATTATTATGCAATCAAATAAATCTTTTAGGCTCAAGATGCACTTGCTATTTCTTGACAAACATTTTAAAAATTAGGATTATACCTTTCCACATAATTATTTAAGTTCATTTTATATAAAATAAGTACATTGTTAATGTATTAATTGTTCATTTCACATAACATAAATTTAAAGAATAAACATTTTTATTTGCATAGTTATTTTTTCCATTTTGTATACATTAAATATTTATAATATTTTGTGAATATTAAGCTATAAATATTTTTATAGTGCATGCATAAATATAAATATAAAAAAGTACATAATGATCACAACATTTTGTTTTTTAATACTTAACAAACAACTAAAATATTTTAATTCATTACACTTAAGATATATAAAACATATAAATTTATGCAAAATCAGCTACAATTTGACAAAATTCTACATTATAACTTACTTCAAATTCATCCGATAACAATAAAAGGTATTAATGAATATTAAGAAAACATACCATTTACTACAGATTTATATTTTTCTTCATTTTCTATATAACCAGGATCAAATTTGAAGACATCTGGGAAGAAAAAAAAAAAGTTTTTAATTAGAAATTTATTTTTCAAAATGTAAATAATATTTTAATTGTACGATGGGGAACATTTTGTAAATTATAATACATAAAATATTTTTTTCACAATTATTACAGCAATATGAAAATTATATTAATATTAAAAAATTTAGCATTTAATAATATTTATTTAGAAAGTAATATATATGAAATAAAATATGGCGATAAAGAAAAAAAGTAACTGTTATACATTCCTAGATTATGTATATAATTGTACGAAATTGATTTTTAGTAAAATTCTGCTTTTTACATTTTTAATTGTTAGAGGATTCATACATCTTATGTTTTTTTCTAAGCATTAAAAGCAAATCTTTGTGATGCTTTCTTTATAAAGATATACTAGTAATACATCTTGATTATTTTAAAACCGAATTATATAATTTCAAAAATATTTTAAGGAGGAAAAGAAATATGAATCAATAAGCTTTTTTTTAATTTGAAACATATGAATAGAAAAAAATCTTTTTAAAAATAAAAAATAATGTAGTTTAACCATTGTTAACTGTATGGATAAATCTATATTTGAAAATGTTTTTTTTTTTTTTTTTTTAACTTTATAATAATAAATAGATTACTCATGACAAAAGAATCCTACTTAGCAAATCTTGACTATCAATAGCATCATCCAGATTGATTAAATGTGTGTATTTGTCATCTTCCTCTACTAAATCTAATTCTGGAGGAACCACCTCAAAATCCTGAAAGGAAACAACACAAGTTTTACAAATACAAATACAAATAGATACAAATACAAATAGTTTTTACAAATACTTATATATTATAAATATTAGATTGTATATGTAAGTATTTTAAATTCAATAAGATTTATTAACTAATAAATAACTATAACTTATAAACAACTAAGTTTTAAGGTTTAATTAAACTTAGTTAAGTTTAAAAATACACCTACATATAGATATAGTAAAAATAAATGATGCACATAATGTATGACAAATATATATATATATATATACAGATTAACAATATAAGTTATGTATATATTACCTTAAATCCATCTTTCTGCACTGCAAAAAATACTTCAATCATATAGCGAACACGTATATCCATTTTCCCCTCATGCAGAACATCTCTAACACGTTGAGTAATTGCTGGAAAAAAATTAATTAATTAATACTTAAAAAAACACCATGAATTATATATTAAAGAATAAATATACCACCCCAAGAAGTGCACATATTTTATATTACAAATTTTAATGGAAATTTTTTTGTAATTTTCATAAAGAAATACTATTAATTTTCAAGCATATTTTAAAAACTATATATTTATTTTCCATTAAAATATGACATCTGTTTCAAGCTTGTATACATTGGCTAATATATATATTAACTGTCTTGATAATATATATAAATTAATAACTGTCTTGATAATATATATAAATTAATAACTGTCTTGATAATATATATAAATTAATAACTGTCTTGTGATTAACAAGAAACTAGACAGTTACAATTCTGTGTTAGAAGTACAAGGAATAGAAGATTTGGTTTGCAAAATTTTTAATGAAACATTTCATAAATAAAAAAAAAATATATAAAAAATATTTCATATGAAAATGAATTATTTTAATATAAATCATTTCAAAATTAAAGATTTTAAATCAAGTGTGCTGGGTGAGTCTACCTCTCATTCCTCTAGGTGTAAGTTGAGTTAATTTCTTGCCACATTCTTTCAAAGTTGCAATCGAAATTTCCACAGAATCTTCAGTAGGGTTTTCAAGCAAATGTGTAACAATTTCTAAAATGAGGACTTCATGAGCCTAAATAATGAATAAATAAAATACATATATTGATGATTAAGGAACTGTAACTAAATTTGATATAGAATCTTAAACAGAAAACATTACACGAGAAATGAAGATCCCAATATATTAAATAAATAATTTACAATTCGTTTCTACAATATTTCAATTAATGAAAATTATCCAGAGATACTTCATTGAGACTTTATTTCAAAACCTTACAGCAAATAGCTTATACATATCGATAATAAACTTTTTCATTAAATTCTATCCTCCTTTAAATAAAGACCTCACAGACAAAAAAAAAAAAAAAATTGAAATTCCATAACCCCGGAATTTTAAATTGAAAATTGGTCTTACTTTTGGACATAGTAGTGCATTTCTATATTCCATCTTCAGCATAAAATGACCTCTTATTTTAGATAAAAAGAAGCTTCTGAGTAGTTAAAATCAATCTTATTTCTTTGAATGTTTCATTACAGATCTAAACTGATTTTTGTAAAATAACACCTTCGTTTTCTTTTTTATAGTCAAAATTCAAAGAATTTTTAATCTTTTAGTGTATGCAAATATTGCACATCTATCCATAATAACAGTTCACATAAGTGTCTTAGCTTATTTTTAAGCTAAGACACTTATGTGAACCCCCCTTCTTGCATTGCAAATCTGTCTATTATCTTTCACATTGGTTGACAGCATTATTCTTTTATGCGTTTTTGCAGTGACACCAACCTAATTTTTAAATTGACTTTTAATATTTCCATCTATTTTTTATAAAAAATAGAGTACTTATAGTTTTGATGTATTGCAAATCATTAGTTTTGTCTGTCAAGGTCAAATTACTAAAAAAAAAAAAAAAGTTTATCATGCATATGATTTTTAAGTATATAATATTCAAATTAAAAATTCATTATTTTATTACTTCTGTATAACATTTTCAATTATTGAACTTTTCTATGCTCCTTAAAAACAAATGTTTTGATATTAAAAAAGATAAAAATTTTTTTATCATTTACTTGCATACTTTCAATGCATTAGGTTCAAACTAATTTATAAGACAGCAACCCTAAATTTTAAAGCATAAACAGATTTCAATTTCCTTACAATATGTTGAAAACTATTGTAACAAAATATGAAATATGTTATTTTCAATGTAAAATTATTAAAAAAAAATTATATAAGTTCAAAATCTTAAGATCATTTGATGAATAATAATAATTAGCATACCACTTCTTGGTTTAATAAATGAGCAAGAAAGCGAGAAGCAGTCATGCAGATAGTCTTATCATTTCTGCGAAACCCTCTTTTGTATTGTATAATCAATCGTTTAAGAATAAGCTCACCAATTTCGGAAACTATAAAAAAATGAATAATTAAGTCATATTATGGATAACAAATTCAATCTTATAATAATTTTTTGAATAACTATTATTACAATAAATATCTATGTTTATACAAAGATTAAAAAATTAGTATAATATACTAATGACAAATATGAATATAATAACAAATGTACATTACAACTGTTTAAAAAAAAAAAAAAAAAAAAGTGAATTTAGCTTTCTGCTCCGGATTCCCAATAATAATTTTTGTTAGGAAAAAATAAGTCATCTGGTGTAATCTGCAAATGAATTCTAGCTAGCTCACTAATTTTTATTGACATGCTTTTTAAAACTATGTATCTACGATAGAGATTTTAAACCAGCAAAACATTTTTGAAATTTTTAATAGTTTTTTGATGCTATAGTAAAATAAAAAAAATAATCTAAGATAGTAAAGATAAAAAAGAAATAAGTGTATAAAAGAGTTGTCATGAAACAAAAAGTATTTACAGAATATATAACATGTAAATTAACCAGTTTAATGCACGTAAATTATATATATACATATATATATATATATAACTGTGATTTTAAATTAAATTTTTTTCTAACAATTTGTGATCTTCCTTTTTGCCAGATAAATGATATTTATATCACAGTTATTGATTAATTTTGCCTCATGGGAAACTTAAAAAATTTATATTGATAAAATTTCATTTTCTTTTAATCCATTTGTAATGTACGATGTATATTGAATAATACTTCCAAAACTTCTAGATGCAATTAGAGCATATCAACCACATTTTCTCATTAATATGTCATTTTCAACAAGTCTCCTGCTTAAGTGTAAGGAAAGATTAAACGTGTCTGTATATATATACATTTTTGGTATCAACACATTTTTCTTATTTATATTACATTAGCTATTATAAATTGTTTAATGCAGAAAGAAATGTCTTAAAAGAACTTGAATGCCTCAGAAAAAAATTCAATACATATAATTAAGTCAAAACTTTAGCAATAGAACAAATTTTATAACATTACCTTTGTATTTATAATAGCTACTAGAGCAGCATAGACACGAGTAAATGTTGGAGAGGCTGCTTGTGCCTGCATTATTGCTCGAGCTAAAACACCCCTAAAAGAAAAAAATTGCTCAAGTTGAAACTATTATTCATAAATATGAAAAACAAAAATAAGGATTAAATGTTGAATCATTACAAATTCATGATTATATTGAAACATTTAAAAATCAGAACTTGAATCTCATGTTCTTTTCTATAAAATCATTCATCATTATTAAGAAAAAAAATCCTTCAAAATACCCTATTTATGGTAATGCATTCACTGAAAATCTAATAATAATGAAAATATAATTTGCATATATTTAAAATATATTTTTATTTATTTCAATAATTTAATTTAACATTTTAAATAACAGAATAATAATAAAACTATCAGATGTTTAAAATTGATTAAAATCAAAAATGGAAGCATTTTATAAACAACAAAAAGAGAAAGTGCAAATTTAAACAGTTTCCAATTAATTACCTTCCTCTAATAATATTTTCTTTAAAAAGTTCTGGAACAATCTCTGCAATATTAGAACTATTTACTTTATTTGTCATTCCTACAATACTTTTTTTCAATGCTTCCCAAGCTATCCTTTGATATTCTTCACTGTGAAATTAAAGAGAAATACATATATATCAATTAAACATTTTAAAATATTAACATGCTTTCTAAATTAGCAAATAAAACAGGATTTTATTTAAGTAAAATAACTCTTTATGACATAAAAAATAATAAGATTCTAAAAAAAATACTTTACTTAATTATCAAAAAATGTATTACTTATTACTATAATTTAGAGAAAAAAATCTTTGTTAAATATCATACATATTTATAATTAGTCTTGATTTCGGATGAATATACCACAAAAATTATTAAATATGAATTCTTTCAAAATTAAATTCACAAATTTTAAGAAATCTCTTTTTTTTACATTAAATAAGAATAATTACCTTTAATATAAAAATATAATATTGACAATTATGTTAATTTTAGATTTAAAAGTAAACAACATGCAAGATTTGATTCACAATTAAAAGTGGTAGAAATTTGAATTGTTTTAAATCATAAAAATTTAAAATTTATGATGCATGATAGCATATAATCATTACAAGGTATTTTCAAACTATTTACTCAAATAATATTTCAATAAAAAAAAATATATGTGATAAAATATTTAAAAACATAATGATAGCTGATCAATTTTGCCATGCAACTCATCAAAATATATGTGTAATTATTTTTTTAATGTACAGCATTAGATATGCCTATAATCAGATTATTTTTAAATTCAACTGTCAACTACATCATTTTTTTTAATAACATAAGAATCAATTGTTTAATAAATAACATAGGCACAAAGTGTTAATATTTTGTACAGTTTATTGTAGCAGATTAATTTAATATTTATTTCTTAAATAAGAAAACATTACCTTCCTTTATCTTGTATGCTCTCTTGCATCATTCTTAACCTTGCTGGTGGTATGTATGCTCCCCCAGTTCTCATATTAATGTTCTCTATTTTTTGTCGTTTAGATAATGGTTCAAAACTGTCTTTATTATCCTCAGTAGCATTCGTTGAAGTATTTTTTTCCAAATCTTTCTCATCAGCTTTAGACAAGATTTCCTGTTAGAAAGAAAATGCATATTTTAAATAAGCTTTATTTTGACATTTAAGGTAAATATTAAAAAAGACTTTTAAAGCTGCCATTCAGACAATTCTTGATTCCACTCCATTACTAATGAATTCAATTGCAAGCATCTCATTAGCTTCCGTTTTCAATTTTGATGAAGCTTCTAGAAAGGAAAGTTAAATTTTTAATTCTTCCTTTGTAGAAAGAGATCTTACATTTTCAACAGATGACCAAATGTTGTTAAATATATGACAAACATGAAAAGGGTTGGACAATCAAGCATCTAACCAAGATTTTTTCCAATTTACTTACATATGTATAAAAATTAAACTTCTAAAAAAATATATATCTTTGATTTCTTGGTAGTGGCAGATGAAGAAAAAAAAAACATGGTTCTCCTTGATTAATAAAAACAGCAATTGATTTTCTCCTGAGTCTGTCTTAGAACTACTAGCTCCAATTATCTACAGGCTCATCATTTTTTCATAATAATTTCCGTGGTTTGTTTCTAGAATTTCAATGACTTTCCAGTCATTGAAATTATGTTGTTTGATTTTTCCTCAAAATATAATTGTATTAGATGGTTTTAAGACTAGCTTATCGAGCAAATTCTGCACTATTTTAGAAAACAAGACTTTAAAAAAACAAGACTTTTTTAAGAAAACAAGGCTTTTTTTTTTGAAAAAATTATCAAGAAAAAAAAAAAGTTCTTTTTTTTTTTTTTTTAATTTTATTCCTTAAAACTATGCACATGAATTACTTCATTGCATAATAACATATCATAATCATGTTGTAACATTAAAAAGATTATATTTGCTGACCAAGAATAATGATGAGAAATTTGTCAATAAATATATTTAAATGACAGTAAGTACAATATAAAAGATTTTGTGTCATTTTTCCATTTATTCTTTTATTAAGCCACACAAGTCTAAGAAATACTTGCTCTACAAAAATCTTTTAAAACTTATATAAAAGTTCAATCTCTTTCTTTAAGCATAAAAAATAAAGACACAAGTTATGACCAAAAATAACGAAAATACAATTGTGTTTAAATTTCTTTCCACGTTTAATTATAAAATGTGGAAGATCAGTAAAGCTTAACTAATATATTCATTATACAGAAAAATTAAAAAAAAAAAAAAAAAAGATTTTAAAAATGACCATAATGGAAGAAGTACACATACTTTTGATTGCATACTATCTATCTTATTTTGGTCAGATTGTCTGTTTGTGTCATGCCTGAAATAAAAAAAATAAAAAATGAGTAAGAATATTGAACCATTAAGGAAACATCTTAATAAATAAATAAAAATGAACATAAAATTTTAAAAAATTTAATTTGTTTTTTAATAAGTACTATAAACTTAAAATCTAACAGATATTAATCGTTACCAAAATTTGTTCTCAAAAACATTTTAAAATGATGTTAATTAAAAATTTATAATACACATTTTCTATATTATTTCTGTGAGATTTTATAAACACTAATCTGAATACATCAAGGAAATATAATTTTCCAAAATTGACTAGTAAGCTAATCAATCGAAAGCAAAGCTCATTTCATTTTATATTACTATTTGAAGTAATATTGATTACTACAATATTTTAAAAATGTTTAAATGTTTCTAATCTTTAATAAATTATATCACAGAAAAATAATCTTTAAATTTTGTTAACTCACAGAACTTGAATGATTCTCTTAAATATTTTATACTAGTGATTAAAAAAAAAAAAAAAAAAAAAAAGAAGAAAAAAAAAAAAAAAAGAAGAAGAAAGGATTTAAGGAGAAAAACCCATTACTTTTATTAATTAAACATGATGTAATATTATAAAGCGGAACACTTGGGAAGAATGTGCGAAATCCTGCGATTCCATAGAATACAATTTGAATACCACTTGCTGTTATGGGGAAATAACAAAACTTTCATTTTCTAATTGGCAAAATGTTTACAAAAATTATATATGATGGTCAAGTAAAAAAAAAAAAATAATAATAGCACATATACAAATCAATACAACATCCAATAAAATCAAATTAGATTAGATTATATAATACATAACATGCTTTCTTTCCATTAAATAAGAATTAAATTTATTTAAACATTTTTAATCACACAATCAATACTAAAATAAAATAAATTATTTTTATTTATTTTTTCTTTGATAAAAAAATAAGCATAAGTAATAAGGGCCTATTCTAAAATTGGAGAAAATCTTATCAAGATATAGATATTTTAAATATATTATTATTGTAAATAATTATGCTTATCAGCAATGTGAAGTTAAATTTTTAAAAACTATAACATACTTGAAAAAAATTAAAATAAAAAAATAGTTTATACACACACCGAATAAAAGAATTGCAAAGCTTAGGATAAATATTGTATAGCTATATTGATACATTATACATTGAGGTGTAGATTTCCCAATATACTTAAATCCATAACAAGCCATACATTATATACACAGAACTTAAGAACCTGCTTAAAGAATGGCAGAGGAGTCAGATATTTCTCTGTTCTATGTTCTAGCCCATATTCTCTTAAGGGTAACCTTTTGTGAACAGCATCAAGAGTTTTTTTAATATTCCAAAGTGTAATAAGAGAGCATGGGTAAATATATGTTGTATATAAAAACATTTTCAATAACACCATTAAAATAATAAAAAAAAAATAGTACTTTCACATTTAGGGATGAACCTTTATAATACACCTATGAAAGAACCAGAGTAATAATGTATAAATTCTACAATATAATAGCTAATGTTAATTATAAAATAATCAAGTTATTCTCATTTTCTGCAATGATTTTTTTAACAATTTTCAACATTCTTTTAGAAGTTGCATTCATGAATATTTAATAAACATTTAACATTAAATCTGGGAGTAATTCAGTTTTCTTTTATCAAAGAACATATCAGTCACTATTAATTTTTTTCATTCAATGAATTTATTTCATTTAGGATGAATTCTTACAAGGAATACTTTCTTTTTCGAAAGAAGAACTCTTTTACAATTCATAAATGTGATTTTCCACAGCAAATAGTTAATTTTTAAGGTATTTCAAGGGCTAATGGAGAAATTCTGAAAGTTTTGAAGTAGTTACAAATTTTAAAATTAATTTCTTTCATTTCTAGAATAGTTTAATAACAAAGAGAAGAAAACAAACAAAATACGTATCAATTAATTTACAAATTCATTATAATTATTTTGTCAAATAGGTAACGAATCCTTTATTATACATAGTACATACCTTAGCTTCTCCTTGCTTCTTTCAGATCTTGAATTCTTAGAATCATAATTACTTCTTTCTGTATTAAAATCATTATTTTCATATTCAAAATCTAAATCCCTCTTTCTCTTATTACTATATGTTTCATACTGTTGATTGGTATACTCATTTCTTCTTTTTCTCTTTTCATATTCCTCGGATCTTTTGTGTTTGTATTTTGATCGTTCCATTCTTGAATCAGAATGATATTCCTTCTCAATATTATCATTATTCATATATTGTTCACTATCATTATCCCTAGGCTTATTTTCTACCCTTTGAACAGCAGAACGTATTCGGTCCGATTTAACATGATCTTCAGACACGTCACTTTCCACATCACTAGAATTTCTTTCCAGATCTTGTCTACTGAAGTTTTTATCGTTAGTTTCCATTTCTTCTCTATCATATTTGTGCTTGTCAATTTTTTCATGCAATTTTTTATCATTATCAAATTTATCTCTCTTTTCTTTTCTATGTTTATCAAATTCCTCGTTATTATAAAAATTCTCATATTTCTTTTCTTTTCTTTTAGACTCTTGCCTATATTTATTACTACTTTCCCTTTTTTCATATTCAAAATTATAATCACTATTTTCTTTATTTAACTTTTTGTCATATTTATTTTTATCTACTTTTTCTAATTCAGTATGATGGTAATCACTTTCGAGATCCAAATTTTTATTCTTCTTATCAAACTTACGTTTTTCTTTTCCTTTAGACTCAATGTGGTAATCATCTTTATGATCTAATTTTTCATTTCTTTTATCAATTTTATCTGTTTTTTCCTTTTTGTATTGAATATAGTCATCATAATTTCCAGATCTTTTACTATTCTGTAATTAAAAATGTTATAATTATATTAAAAGCTCATAAAAAAGTTAACAGAATTATACATTTTACACTTATTTTAACAATACAGCAAACTAGTTTATTCAAATAGATTTCTAGATTAAGACATCATCATCAGTACTGCAACAGCCCCATGGTGGGCCAAGACCGTCTGCCTGCTGGCAGATTTCAAGACAGTAGATGTTTTCTTTTTTACAGGGAAGGGTTGTCATCCCCTATGCCCAATCAAATGAGACTGAGACCTAAGTTTAAAGTGGATTCCGAACCACTACGAACATCTATGGCACCGCCGGGCTCGAACCTGAAACATGTGGCACAGAGAGCCAAAGTGCTAAGATTAAGACAGAAATTAAAATTAAAATCCAGCCATTTAATCCTAATGGTGAGAAAATAAAAATAATTAAAGCATAAGATTTTATAGAATGAGCTTTAAATAAAAAATTAATAATACTTCTCTAAAAATATCTATGATTATTTGATTAAAATACAGAGGTGATGTACATGGTCATTCATTTTCGATAAATTCTGTTGTTATTTTCCAAACTCTATTTTAAAAATGCTCATAGAAGAGAGTAATAGAGTAAAAGCCATAAAAAAAAAAAAAAAAAAAAAAAAAAAATAAAAAAAAAAAAAAAAAAAAAAAAAGATGAAAGCAAAAGAAGTCATTTTCCCCTGATTATAAAACATACAAATATAATTGAATAGTAATTTTAGATATAAAATACTATTTCTTTTAATTTTAAAAATAATATTCATATACTCAATTTTTAATACTATTAGCATAACTATTTTGTTTTATAGCAATATGAGGAAGATTAGGCCGATTATTGATGGCATACAATGACAAATTTCAAAACTTGTATGCATTTAAGAAACTTAGTTCTTTCAAAAATACAATTTCTGACAAATCTTTTGAAAATTCTGCAGTTGAGAGTTCCAATTTCACACAAATCTTTTTTCCAAATCAAAGAGTGATAATCCTTTCAAATCATAATTTTTGGTAACCCTGTTTTTTTTATTATTGATATCATAACTGTTCCTGTTTTTTTTATTATATTTATTTGTCATTAGTGTTTAATTATTATAACTGCTTGTATTTATTTATCTGGTTTTTTCTTTTTGTTCTGGTTTTTTAAATTTGTTAACCTTGTTTTATATAACTGATAGCATATTTGTTTCTCTTGATCAATGTGTTTAAGCTCCTCTTGCACTTATCTAGTTAAGGTCTTGTTGAAACCATTAATTTGGGATTATCTAATAGACTGGCATGTGACAACATCATTCGATGGCCTATCTGAAATTGCTCAAATTTGTAAAATTTCAAATTTTGCTGTTGTCTATATTTTCTTTATTCATTTTATATGGCTATGCAAGAAAGTCAGTAGGAGGACAGATGAGTGTTACGATGTGACTTATTTTCAGCAGGCAGAATGGGTGGTCATTTGATTTTTTTTTTTTTTTTTTTTTTTATGAATGGGTGTGAATGCAGTGTTTAAATATAATATGGAAAATATAATTTTTTAAGTATTTATTTAATTACAGTTCTGATTATTTAGCATGTAGTACAATAAACATGTGCATCTGACTGTGATGGTAACAAAAGATTATCATGGGCAACACCACTTTATGATTAGTGTTACGTCGAAACCCATGTCCCCCTGTTTAGGGGAGGTCAACGCCCTATGTCCAGAAAAACCCTGTCTGTGGGGGTGTCTGGCAGGGGGTGAGCTGACAGGAGAGAGAGAAAGAATGTAAGAAGGGAGTTGTACTTCTACGACGAGAGAACGGTCGTGTGGCAGGGCATCTACGAGTGTGATGTCTGCATAATAAAGGAGTTATTTTATACAGTCCACAATTCTGTGTCATTCTTCGTGTCTGTGTCGAAGATTACTTGAGTTTATATTTGAGTGACCGAGCTATTGAACATTTTGGTCCAGTCTCCCGGAGACTGGACCAAAATGATTAGTTGAGCATTGATATAGAATGATCCATTGGATTTCCACGAATCGTTGGCTGCATTCTACCAGGAGTTCGGTAGGTGAAGTTTAATAATTCTAATGTATTGGACATTTAGCTTGATTTAGTATATTGAAGTATAGTGTCTTTGATTGTGGATATTGCCTAATTAGCCTTGCCGGTTGTTTAGTTTGAGTTGTTAGTTGCTTTGTCTGTTGTGTTAATTTAGGTTAATTAAGGTTGAATGAGAGTGTTTAGTTTAACAGGTTTTGTTAAGTTCTGCAGTGCATTGTTTTAGTGAATTTAAGTGGATAAACAATGTCTGTTTCTTTAAATCTAAAGAAGGATGTGCTAAAAGAGGTAGCGGAAGAGATGGGCTTAACCATTCCAGACAATGCTCGAAAAATAGATTTGATCAATCTAATTGAATCCAGTGATGTATATAAAAGCAGGGTTGAAATAGTGCGCAATCTTGTGGATGATATTTTGGAAGAAAAGAGGGAAAAGAAGCGAGAAGAGAATGAAAAAAATCGAGAGGGACAAACGAGAAAGTGAAATAAAATTAGAATTAGAGAAAGAAAAATTCAGTTAGCCAAACTAGATAAAGAGATAGAACTTGCGAAAGTGAGAGGGGACCAAGCTAACACTTCCCAAATTAGTGATATTAAAGAAGCGAGTGATAATTTGGAGAACTTAATCAGAAGTGTTAGAACTCTAACTATTCCAGTGCCATCGAAGGCTGAGTCCTTCAACCTTTTCTTTAACTCATTAGAAAAGGCTTTCCGGATTAAAAATGTCCCAGAGGTATCAAAACGGAGATCCTCATAAACTTACTGGGTGAGAGAATTGGAAATCTACTTATGTATGTTGAAGAGCAGGACATTAACAAATACGAGAAAATTAAAGCCTTGGTCCTGAAAGAGTTCCAACCAACCCCCCATTGAGTGCTTAAACCAATTTAAAAAAATCTCACAAGTTGCCATCCGAAAATTACGTGCAATTTGCATCTAGAGTGGGTGCAATATTTGAGTACTATTGCCAATTGAGAGGGGTATCGGAATTTAAGGAATTATGTGAATTAATCGTTTCGATCAAATATTAACATCTCTTGAAAAAAGAATTAATGAGATATATTGGTATTAAACAAGGGGAAACATGGTTCAAGCCTCAGTCACTGGGAAGAGAATTGGTTTGTACATAGCTTCAAAGGGTGAAACAAATCAGGACAACAGTTTGAATAGATTTGTTAAAAGTAACCGTGAAAAACGACCTTTTAAAACTAGTGCTAAAGTGTTTCTTTCTGAGACTAGCAAAACTTCTAGGTGCATTTTATGTGAACAAAATCATCCTTTGTACAAATGCCCTAGGTATAAAAACCTCTCTGTAAATAGCAGACTTGAGATTATTAAAAAAACAATCTGTGTTTTAATTGCATTTCTCGAACCATGAAGTAAAAAGTTGCAAATCAAAATTTACTTGCTCGGAATGTGGAAAGAAGCACCATGCTACCCTCCATTTCACTCAGAACCCAAACCCATCAATCACCAGTAGGGGGACTACAGAAAATGAACTTTCTCCCTCGGCAAGCGAGTTTAGGCCGAGTTTGAGTGAAAATAGTCTTTTAACCGCAACATGTAGCTCGAGTAAAAAGGAAGAACGTTTTGTTGAGTACAGCCATCTGCTTCATTTCTAATATGAAGGGAGATCTATTTCCGGTCAAAACCTTGCTTGATTCGGGAAGTACATCTTGTTTCTTGACTAAAGAATTAGCAGATACCTTACAGCTGAAGAGAAAGAAAAATGAACATAGCTGTCACTGGTTTAAGCGGCTGTCAATTTACGATTAAAGCAAGAGTTGCTGCATCAATTAGCAACAAAGAGAGATTTCATCCGAGATCTGGAACTTTTAGTAGTCCCAAAGATTACAGAAGATTTAATTCCATCAAGCAAAATAGAGGTAAACGAAGATTTGTGTAACATTAATTTGGCTGACAAGAGATTTAATGTTTCTGAGCGCATTCAAATGCTATTGGGAGCTGAAGTATTTTATGATCTACTTAAGCCAGGTCAATTTAGGATGGAAAATTCAAATATTATTCTTCAAAAAATACCGTGTTCGGCTTTGTAGTGTCCAGGTGCAGCACCACAGAAATTGTAAATAGAGAACATTGTGGACTATCCACAGATAACCTTGATACCACATTGAGAAAATTTTGGGAGATAGAAAGTTTTGAAGTGTTAAAATCAACAGGTGATAGTGAGAATTCTATATGTGAGGAGTATTTTTGAGAAAATTCATTGGAGAAACGCGGAGGGCAGGTACGTAGTACAAATGCCACTAAAAGAGAACCCATCTTGCTTAGGTGATTCTAAACAAATAGCTCTCAAAAGGCTAAGATCATTATGGACTAGATTAACAAAGGATAAGGAGCAATTGAAACTGTACAGAGAATTCATGAAAGAATACGAGACACTGGGTCACATGAAGGAAGTAATGAGGATAAAGTATTAGAGGCTTCGTATTACGCAACCCATCATGGCGTTTACCGACCTGAGAAAGAAACCACGAACTACCGAGTAGTTTTTAATTGTTCCTCAAAAACTACGAATGGGAGATCGTTAAACGATATACAGTACAACGGAGGTGTAATACAAGATGACTTATTTACAATCATGGCGAGATTTCGGACCCATGTTTACGCTTTATCCGCGGACATCAAAATGATGTACCGCATGATATTGATTGACCCTAGTCAGCATAAGCTTCAAAGAATACTGTGGAAGAAAGGTGAACATGAAACACCAAAAACTTACGAATTAGTTACAGTTACATATGGAACTGTTAGTGCGCCATACCTTGCCATGCGTACTTTGAAACAATTAGCCAATGATGAAGAGAAAACTTCCCAATAGGTGCGCCTGTTATAAGAAACGACTTCTACATGGATGACGTACTATGCGGAGCTCAAACTTTGAAGGAAGCAAAAAGAATTACAGCGTCAACTTATTGCCATATGTCAAAGAGGAGGAATGACACTGCATAAGTGGTTTGGAAACCACCCTGAACTTTCCCCCTTAACCGAGAGGAATACGATTTTTCCAAACCAACAGAAACGAAGACGCTAGGAGTATACTGGAGCCCAGTAGAGGACTATTTTACTTTCAAAGTAAGGGTAGAACAGGCCGAGTTTTACACTGCGAAGTATCTTGTCAACTATAGCGACAATATTTGATCCATTGGGACTTTTAGGTCCAGTGGTGTCGAAAGCAAAGATCTTTATGCAACGAATGTGGCGTCTAGACATAGACTGGAACGATCTGGTTCCAGATCCAGAAAGAAGAGAATGGCATCAGTTCCTGAGAAATCTTGAGAGCGTAAATAAAATAACAATTGAAAGATGCATTGTGTTAGAGGATGCTGTGAATATTGAGATTCATGGATTTTCTGACGCTTCGAACACGGTTACGGAGCTGCAGTTTATTGTAAATCTAGTACCTCATCGGGCAAGACAATGGTAAAATTAATTACCAGTAAGTCAAGAGTTGCCCCCAATTAAAAGTCTCACGATCCCAAGACTTGAACTCTGTGCTGCTGTCTTGCTGGTGAAATTAATGAAAAGAACGCTCATTGCCCTAAAGCTTAAGACATCTAACGTAGCTTATTGGAGTGATTCGATGATTGTTCTGTCCTGGCCGAAAAGGAATCAAGTGATTTAAAGACCTTCGTCCGTAACAGAGTGGCTACAATTCATCGATTGTCGTCTGATTTGCAGTGGCACCACATTAGGTCAGACCAGAACCCAGCTGACTTAATTTCGCGAGGAGTGGACCCTCAGACTTGTAGACAGTGAATTGTGGTGGAACGGACCAGAGTTCCTGGCTGGAGATCAATATCCTGATCAACCGATCCAGATTCCTGATGACAAGGACCAATACTTTTCTGAATTGAAAGACTCTCCCAGTATTGGTGAGAACAAATTGTTTATGTTACAAGTGATTGTGAACTATTTATTGAGTAATAATTACATAAAGATTTTACGTATTTTAAGTTACATATTTAGATTTATTAAAAATACTAAGTGCTTGTCATTTAAACTAAATGGCCCAATTGATGTTATCAGAAATAATGCATGCTGAAATATTTCTGGTAAAATCTATTCAACAGGAAAGGTTTTCCTGTGAGGTCAAAAGTCTATTGAAAGATAAGAAAGTTATGTCAAAGAGTAAATTAAAATCTTTAAATCCCTTTTTAGATTCAGATGGAATCTAAGGTAGGTGGACGTTTAGTAATGCGGAATGTAGCTTTGATAAAAACACCCTATACTTTTTGCCTAAAATCATGCATTTACTGAGATGTTAATTTCTTATTACCATATAAAATATTTTTCATGTGTAGGATTATCTGCTCTTTTGTGTCACGTACGTGAGAAATTCTGGCCCATAGGTGGAAAATCTATTTGTAGAAAAATAGTGCATAAATGTGTTATTTGTTTAAAAGTAAAAACCTATAGTGTCAACACAACTAATGGGTAGTTTACAAAAGATAGAGTCACCTTGAATTATCCATTTAATGTTTCAGGAGTAGATTTCTGTGGACCATTTTTGGTTAAAACTGGTAAACAAAGAAAAGAGTATTGTGTGTAAAATGTATGTATGTTTATTTGTCTGTTTTGGCATTTAAGGCAGTACATATTGAGATTGTTTCTGATTTATCATCAGAATCCTTTATAGCTGCTTTAAAAAGATTTATTGCACGTATAAATGTATGCTAAATTAGCTCTGATAATGTTTTAAAGAATTTTTGGTCTGTGAACAGAGAATTCAAAAGTTTCATGAGTTAGTTATTAATCCTGATATTAAGTTATCTTCATATTTATGTGAAGGTATTGAATGGAAATTTATTCCCCCTCGAGCCCCAAATTTTGTGTCTCTGGGAAATGGCCATTAAATCATTTAAGTTTCATTTGAGAAGAGTAGTTCAAGGTGCTAGTTTAAATTATGAAGAGTTTTTAACTATATGTATACAAACTGAAGCAATTTTGAATTCTAGACCATTGAGTCCAATTTCTACTGATAGTGATAACTTAGAAGTTTTAACTCCAGCCCATTTTGATTAATCGATCAATGAACGCTATTTTAGAGCCTAATTTAATTGATTTAAAAGATAATAATCTTAATAAGTGGCAAAGGGTAACTAAAAATAGTTCAATTAGTGTGGAAAATGGCACCGTAGCTATTTAAATGAATTGCAACAAAGAAATAAATGGGTCTTTTGAAAAAGACAATGTAAAACATTGGTGATTTAGTGCTGGTTGATGATAATTTACCTACTTATAAA
>BPLR01011949.1:0-57392 GCA_021605095.1 Caerostris extrusa | reverse complement strand
AGTTACGTATTGCTTGTTTTGAGGTTGAAATGTTATTAGAGTTCTATTGGAATATTTCATGAAATGATTCATTTTCGGTATAAGTTGATGTATTAAAAAGAACTGCAAAACCGAAACAAAAATGTAGCAGAATTTGAATGAAATTGACCAGGTTGAATAACCTTCGATCATTTCCTACCTGTTTAATGCTATGTCTGAAAGTTCTATGTAACAACAACTCTTTGAGAACTATTTGTATTATTTTTCAAAATTCGTTGAAAATATTTTTTATAACATGCTTGTAGAATTGTATCAGGAAACATTGTAGCAATTTAAAAATGTAAAAATATTACTTAAAGATAATAAATAATGCTTTTGTCTAAAATATTTTGATTATGCTTTTTTGTGGATATATTTCGAATAACGATTATAGAACATTCTTCCCAGCAAAAATTTTTTAATAAATTGCATATAACATGAAAGTCATACCATTAATTTTTTTTCTTATCCCACTTGGCCGACAGCAACATCCTGATCAAGTCCATGAACCCGTTGGTCACATGGAACAGGGTACAGAGGGCACTTCCGGTGATGGAGCACCCGTAGTTATAAGTTTGATTTGACTCCCTGCTGAGGGACGGTGGCCTGAGCATTGGGGAATATTTTGCGTATCGTTAAAACTGGAAAATCCTTCCAGGAACCGACTCACGAGGCAAGAGGCTTTAAATGTGTTGCCATAGAGGCTCCTCGTTAAATAAGTGTATGTTGCTGGGGTGTTTGTGCCTCCGTCCTAAAAGCTGTGAGATCTCTCAAACCTGAGTCTCAAGTTGGGCCCAACTCAACTCCACCCAGTTACAATCCTTTATTTCTGCATTACCTGCAAACTACATAATTTTGTATAGCAGAAGCCCACATGTAATATTGAACAAAAGTATTTTCTTTGAGAAACGTTTAGCTTATAATCTCTCTGCCCCGAGAGGAAAAATTTAATGAAATATTCTTAGAAAACACATACACTTTTTTTCTCGAGCTTTCCGGCGCGTACGTAGTATTGGTGTTTCATAAAAAAATCCTTCCATTAATCTAAAATATTGTTTTAAAGTATTACATATTTTAGTCTGGCATGGTATATGTGTTGTTTGTATGTGTATGAATAAAGCTGTGAGTTTTCAAACCTGGGTCTCAAGTCTCAACACAATCCCATCCAGCTGCATAACCTGCACACTACATACTTTTTGCATAGCAGAAGCCCACATGCCACAAATTTTTTTTTGTAATTCTATTCTTTTAATTTAGTTGAACACATTTTAACGAAATATTCTTAAAACACATTAAAAAATATTTATGAAAAATTCATATAAAAACCTTTCACAAATATTTTTTTATGACACAAATAAATAAAGACGCTTTCTGTAAAGGAAGTCTAAAAGTCCATGCAACTCGGAAAAGGGCAACTCTTTCGAGAACTCTCGTATTCCCTCGGGTAATTTCGGGTTCCTTCGTTCTTTATCGGTGACGGGTCGGAAATTTCACTAAGAAAGTAATTACCCAGCTGTCCTCTCACTTACAACTGAGATGACATCTGCGTGTCACATGAGAGAAGATATGAAATCTTCCAGAAAATGGGTTTAACGACGGAGTGGAGAGGGAGGGGGGGTCATCAAGAATTCCGTTCTTCTCCACCCCAGAAATTATTCTTGCTTATTCTCTAGAGAATCATTGGTGTAGAGTAAAATAACAACTCTTAACATTTGTCTGTTTTTTAAAGCAATGTTCTCACATATTTCAGTGACCATTTAGGTTAGATTATTGTTTTGTGTAATTGAAAATGTTATAATATTAAATTATAATTTTTTATTAATGGTATTATTTATTTGATTAAAAACTTATTTCAGCAAAAAAAATAACAAAAAATAATTTTAAAAGGCATTAATGGTAAATTAATTTGATATTTTTTTTAGAACAACTGTTTTGATGATGGCTTCGTAAAGCCTTTGGTTTTAAATTTTTCTTTCTTAAATGAATTTAAGCAGGTTTTTAATAATAATAAAAAATAACAAAAAAACGTATTTTAATTCTTCTTCCATTCTACTTTTAGTACTGTACATGAGTAAAAATTCATATACAAGGTTAAAAAATTTTTTTAAAAATCTTGTTCCCTATTAATCAATATCATCATAAGCATGTATACACAATTAAATTCAAAAATGTTATTGTAAAATATCTAAATGTTAAATCTGATAGGTATGCAAATTTGGAGCAATCACTCCTAAAATTTCTCTATTTATCACCCGTATAAAAGGTATACATAAATGAAACACGGAGTTTAAAGATATACAGAAAAAAATAGTTCATTCACTTTAAATAGTCTTAGTGAGGCAGACAGGAATTGAACTCATAACTATGTACGATGGGCCATAATCCAGTTATTGACTGAAACCAATTTCCATTTATTTCAAACCAAGGGATTTTTATATTTGTAAAGTTGTATTATTATTCAGGATGTCTCAAAAATTTAGAGACAAACTTTAAAGGGAGGTAGGGCACATCATAAAGATTGAGAATTACATATACCCATAACAATAGTTGCGAACACATGACCGCCTACTTGAATTTTTCTATAAGATATATTGTGAAATTAATTACGTTAAAATATCAAGTTATCTCAATACTTTTGATTATGATTTTTTTTTTTGTTCTAATGCAGCTGGCAACCAACTTAGACAATTGTCGTCAAGTGCTGCACAGACATTACTCACTTTGCATTACCCAAGGGGCGCGTGTAACTTGATGGTAAGCCACGGAGTAACAATGCCCCCGCAGCGCTCTACGATCCTATTATTAGGACCGGGACCTACGGTTTAAAGTGGATTCCGAACCACTACAAACACACCATGGGCAAGCCGGGATTTGAACCCGATACCTTGGTACCGAGAGCCAGTGCGCTAGCCACTCGGCCATCAGGCCCCTTTTATTAAGATGTATTGAAGGATTTTTTCTAGGGTTTAAATAAATATTTTTAAAATGTTTTTGCATTCATCAAGAAAACATTGTTTTCCAGTACAAAAGAATAATAAATCTACACTTGTCCTTTTTATAGATTATTGAAGCTTGCACTTAATATGCTAAATTTTCAAGTTGTCTAATTTTTTATGTGGTACATTTCAAAAAAAAAAATTTTTTTTTTATGAAATTATATTAAATAATTTAACATATATAAGGAAAATTGCTTTTTGCTTTTGTAAATCATATCAAACAAACAGTTAACACCAATTGATTCAATAGAGATTCAAATAAGTATAAGAATATCAGTTCTATTTAAGATATATATGTCTTAAAATCATGAACACTCTTAGTAAGTAAATTATATTTTATTTTTACATAGTAACCCTTTTTATTGGGGCCTAATGGCCGAGTGACTAGTGCTCGATGCCATAGGTTTTGAGTTTGAATCCCGGCAGTGCCATGAATGTTTGTAGTGGTTCAGAATCTACTTTAAACCGTAGGTTCCGGTTTAATATGTCTGTAGAGCGTTGGACGGAGATCTGACAACCCTACCCCCGTAAAAAGAAAAACATCTCCTGTCACGAAATTTCGGTACACCATTGGGCTTTTGAGCCAATGAAGAAGAAGAACCATTTTATTCACAATACATAATGAAATTTAGAATAATTATACAAACGAATTTCGGTTATCAAAGTAACAAATTCTCTTTATATTAACTCTTCTTTTATTTTAAAAATATTTACCAAATACAATACGCAGAAATTCTTAGTATATTTAAAGACAGAATAATTTGGCTTTATTTAAAATCTTAAGCATTACTAGTTAGCATTTCTTTCTAAGGAATTATTCAACGATTATATTGATTTAGAAAATAAAAAGAACATAGAAATAATTATTTTTCAAACGAAAAATCTTTCGTTTAATAAATGGATGTCATATAACATTATGGTTATTGAATCCTTCCCGTTGAATAAGTAGTCCAATAAATGTTATTAAATTATCAATAGATCCCACATGAATCCAGACATTTAAAATATTACACACCTCGGTACTTTAGTGCGGAAACATCTTTAATAGCATATAACTTTTATTATTTCAATGTCTGGGTTCATTTCGTAAACTATTACAGACATTATTACTATGTAACTCCTTGAGATAAGGCTCGTAAAATATAGTTTTCATTTGTCTTCTATACAAGCAAAAATCGTTCGCACAGAGAACACTTCTCCAACATAGAAGAGAAAATGATTTTCAAAAAAAATTAAAAATTGGCATTTTTCACAAAAGAACCCGAATATTTTAACATTAATTTACTTTTATGCTATTCATAATGATTACGTGTTAAATTACTAATAAATATATTGGTTTATGGGAGTCTTAGGTAGTGAAATATTTCAATTTAAAATTTATAAAAGAAAATGCTTTTTTTTTTTTTGTATTTAACGTTTATTGCAGTTATATTGTCATTTAAATGAAATATAAAGCAATATTTAATTTATTAAAATGATGATTATTTTGTTTTAGGATTTATTTAAGATATTAAACTGGTTATGTGACATAAGGTTTAAGGAAAATGTATTTTTTATTATCAGTGTAAGAGTAAAAATGTATGTCTTTTGAATTTTACATGTTTGGGGGAAAACAAATTTTATTTATTTTTAACAATTAATTGTTATGTTTTAATTATTATGTTTAATTAATTATTATGTTTTATGTTTAGTTAAATATTATGTTTTATGTTTAATTAATTACTATGTTTATGTTTAATTAATTATTATGTTTGTTATTTTTAACATTTATAATTTAGTTTTAACAATCAACTTTATTTTTAGCAACATCATAAATTAATAAGCCTTTTGAAATCATTAACATCATTAACTCATAAAGCATTAACATCTATTAATTTCAAAATCACACTTTTTTTTTACAATTCGTTTTACATTTTTATATATAAGAGAATCCAAAAATAATTCGTGGTATATTTTCTCAGCAAGATCAATCGGAATTAGTATTTCCACAATTGAAAATACAATAATTTTGAAACACTTTTATGGATTAACTTTAAATTTATTAAAAATATATCTATTTATTCCAATTTTAAATTCTATTTCATTTTTTCGTAGGATCTTTTATAAACAGTAGAAAAGTCAAATACTTATCCTCATATTTTTGAACCAAAGATAACTTTAATAGCAAAAGAGATATAGCTCTAAGTAAAACTAAGAAACAAATAGTTTATAACTTCAGAACAAAAAGAACGTTTGCCCCATAAACACTATGGTTAGTGAGTTCAATAAACTTTGCAATGTGCCTTTTCCGTAACAAGAAAACTTCTTGGCATGGGCCCATTTTCACACCTATGAAAAGAGAAAAGAGATCCTGGTCTAATATCGATAGGAGACCCATTTGTACCATAGTCACTACAGCTCGAGGAAATATCTCGATGACTTTCCAGACAAAAATCTTGCCTTTCATCATTTCCTTCTACGTCTTAATGGAAATCTCCTAGATTCTACTTACGTCCCCAAAATCAATAAGGCTTTCTGTATGCCTATAAATAGGTCAACTGATACTGAGATTGGAATATTGGTAAAAGAAGTACACCACTTGTTGACTTCGTAAGGATTAATATATCCCAGATAAATTGCTAAGGGATTGGTTTGCAAATATTGTCATTAGGCTGACGTGTTGGGGTATTAATATAAAAGTGCTTTACTGTTCCGTGAAGTTAGTGAATGTTTTAAGACTTTACTTCCTAGTTATTACTTTACTACCTTTATATCTTTAAAGACGGGTCCTTTTGGTATGCACAAATAAATAGTTAAATATACTAAAAAATTCTCTTGACGTGAGAAGACGAACTGTAGTTTTAAGTAAACAAGTTTATTTTTATTGTCAAATACTAGATCTGTCACCGTGTGGATTTTAATATATGTAATCTTTCTTTTCATCTTTTTTAAAATAAAAATGAAGAAATTAATATAGAAAAAATTGAATTGAATTTTTGAAATTAATATAGGTTCCGTATAATATTACTGAAGTTTTCCTTTTTGACTTGGACATATTTTTAGATGTGATAATATGAGCTCTGTCAAAAAGGTGACTTTTGCAAATGTAGAGGATACCAGAAAAAATAGGTAGATATCGCACAAGATGGTTAGCTGCTTAGAGGTAGATCTCAATACATTCAAAATCAATCATATGCGAACTGTGGAATCTTATCGGATCAACTGGAGTAAACCTATTACATTCACAAACTACAGAATTGTCTTGTTTCAAAATTTTTTTATGATCAGATGTAGTATTGTAGCATTCCAAGAATTTCACTAAGTCCCTTGAAATTGCTTCTCTTAATGGTAAAAAGTAATTATTTTTCGTTATAAAATCATTAAAATTACATAGTTTCCTTAATACGGTAATTATTTCTTTTACCTAAAAGTACTAATTTCTAACTACAAACACAGACATTAGGTCCATTACAGAAATAATAACCTCTAATTAGTTTCTAATCTAGTTAGTTTCTAGTAATAATCTCTAATTAGTTTGAAACTGCTATCCAAGCGAATTATGGATCTTACCTCAATTTCGTAATTAAACAATAAAATTTCAGCTTCAACCCGAAATGCTTTTGAGTGGAAGTTTCTTTTTTATTGCAACAGCGAGAGAACAGACTTTCCAAAATGGTTATTGCTCTCAAGAAGAACTCCTTTCAACAGTTTTCAGGGATTATTAATCATCCGTTGATGACCTTCGAGGAAAAGTCGGTTGATGACTTAATTGGTCCTGCAGTAATGGCAAGGATTAAGCGGTGTGGATCCATGCTAAGCCAAGCTATTTATCGAGAAGCATTGATTTTTCTCCAAAAGAGAAGCCACAGAAGTTCAGCCATAAAAGATAGAACCATGCAAATTATATATGCTTGTTGATTCTATAATCCTAATAATGGTTATCATATACATTGTAATGCATACATTAAGCTTTATAAGAACGTAATATATCTGAAAATCTCATGTTTTCTCTGATAGTTATTCGCATAATCTTGTATTAAAGATTTATTAATAAATTCATTTTACATGTATATCCAAGAGTTTTCAACAAATTTAAATATTTTCGTTTAGATGAAGATATGCTTATGTTTTCAGACAAATATCTGCTTTAAAAAGATATTTTTTATAAATAATGGCTAACAAAATTAGTCATATCGTATTTTCACAGTAGTAGACACTTATCAATGGTTAACATAACACGTGCAATCTTCAATTCAATATTGTTGTCTTTCATGTGAGAGCTTTCATTACTACAGACACTACAATTATAGTGGCTGTTATAATACGAAGTCCCGTCAAATGTGAAGTGATTCACTTTTTCTTTTCACTAAAAGTATATATTTTCAGAAGTTCATCTAGAGCTGAGGACCATTTATGGACATGTAAATAACAAGTAAACTAGTTCTTAGTTTTATAAACCTTATGAAAATAATTTTGAGATCGCAAATTATTTATTCTATGAATCTTATTAAAATAGTATTTGATCAGATATTGATTGAATATATTTATTCTATATCTTGCTTTAAGAATTTTCAATAAATTTAAGGAATGTTAAAAAATACATCAATCTAATTATTATTAACATTGCAGAGTAAATACTTGGTCAATCAGTAGTTAAGCAAGCAATTTACATTTTCTTTGTTTTGCTTGTGTTATTGAATTCATGTTAAATTATATATGAAAATTATAAAATAGCATATTTAGCAGGGAGTTTTACATCAATAATATATTAAATGCACTATGATAACGTATAAAGTAAGCTGGCAAGTCGAGTTCAATCCAAGTTGAGGGCCTAAACTTATTTGAAAAACGAGTACATTTGATGGCAATTGGGACACAGTACTCCCGGAACAGTTCAAATTGCAATACAGACGACAAATATATATATATATATATATATATATATATATATATATATATATATATATATATATAAATGCATATAATGAGAATTGTATAGTACCCATTTGTGCATATATTAAGTGAACCCATTATATACATGTCGCAATGCAGATGACATGTACACTAGTGTGCAAAACTTAAGCAACAAAGTAAAAATTTAGCAGATAGCCATGAAATTGCAGAAAAGGAGGTCTGGAGATCAGTACAATGAACATGTAAGTCAGTAGAAACGTCATGCGTATGCAAATATCAGGAACGAAACGTCGGAGGCGACGTGAGCGTACGCAAAACGCGTGATGTCGACGAGCGCAGCTGAACAGTAGAATAAATGGAAGGACGGAGACGCAATTCAACATATTCGTTGCAAGTGCTAGTGAGTCAGTTCGGGAAATATGGCTAGAAAAAATCACCTGACGATTTCACACTTGAAAGAATGATCGGAAAGCTGGAGGAGGGGCGTAATGTCACCAATGTAGCTGCAGAGTTCGGAATCAACAAAAGTGTCGTTTCGCGGGCTTGGAAAGCGTTCCAAACCACAGGTACAGCTGTTAGAAAAGTTGGTGGTGGCCGCCCGAGGAAGACAACTGCAGGGTATGACCGATATATCATCCTGTAGGCGAAAAGTGGCCGAAAGCAGTCAGCAAGCGCCATTGCTCAGCAACTCTGTACAACAGCGGGGTGACAAGTGTCGCGGTTTACTGTAGCCAGACGCCTTCACAAAGTGGGCCTATTCACCCGCAGTCCCGAACGCTGCCTCCCGTTGAAAGTTGGCCACCGACGCCACCGTTTACAGTGGAGCAGAGAGCACAAAAACTGGACAACTGATCAATGGAGTCGTGTCCTCTTTACGGATGAGAGTCGGTTCTGTACCAGAAGCGATTCTCGACGCTTGATTTGGAGAGATGTCCGGACCCGGTTTTATCCCAGTAACCTCAAGGAAAGACACCGTTATGGTGGTTCTGGAGTTCCTGTCTGGGGAGGCATTTTGCTGAACTGGCGAACTGAGCTCCACTTTTTCGACAGAGGGTCTGTAAACGGGGATAGCTATTGTGAGGAGGTACTCCTTCCCCATATGCGTCTGTTCCTAGGTGTCATTGGCTCAGACTTCATTTTTAGAGGACAATGCACGGTCACATCGGACTCTTTCTGTTGAGGAGCTACTGGAAAGTGAAGATATCACTCGAATGGATTGGCCAGAGTACTCCCCAGATTTAAATCCCATCGAACATGTGTGGGATGCTTTGGGGGAGAAGCATTGCAGCACGCTTACATCTTCCGGAGAACACCCAACAACTCAAACAGATGCTGATTGAGGAAGGGGCACTCCTACCGCAAGAAATGTTGCACCAACTGGTTCTGAGTATGCGGAGACGGTGCGAAACAACCATTGCAGTGAGGGAGGGCATATCCCATATTAAGGAACATCTGCTTGTGGTTCTTCCTCTTGGATAGACAATCATAAATCCCGATACTATGCGTTCAATAAAGCTTGTTTTTGTTTGATTTCATACCGTATGCATTGTATTCCTTTTTCAGCGCCGAGGCTTTCGTCATCCTTTACGTACATAATACTCTCCTTCATTTCAGAATGTCATGTCTACCAGTAGGTCTGGCAACCCTATACTTTAAAAAGAACCCATATCCTATCTAGAAATCTGTTAGTAGACAGAAGAGCCGCAGACCAACAAGGACTGTAATGCCAGGGATTTAGTTAATTATTAATGTAGTTAAATTAAACTGTATTGTAACAGCCACAAAGAGATCAAAATAAAAAAAACTTCCATTATTCAAAAAGCATGAAATAGAACGAAAAAGTTGCTCTTTGAAAAAGTAAGGTTTAAATTTAATTTATGAGAAACAAAACCACTTTTTTCTGCGTTGGCAATGAGTGTGGGGTGGGGGGGGAGGAAGCACACATAAAAAAATTTTTTTTCACATCTACATAGCATCGATATTTATCTGCCGTTAACAGAATTCGCAGGAAAAAAAGAAAATAAAAGTAAGCTACCGCAAATAACTTCAACAGAATAAAAAGAAGCAAAGATGCTAAGGAGGGATCGTATTTATTTTAGCTCTCAGTTTCATTTAACTTATTCATAGAATTTTTTTTTTTTTTTTTTTTTTTTTGAGCAAAAAAAGAAAAAGCGAGTTTCAGTCTTTAACTCGTACGATGACCGGCTCTTGACTTAACCAAAGGAAATGTTAAAAGCAAAGAACTGTTTTATATTCGCTGGTGTAAGCAGCTTTTGTACTTTCTACCGCTTTTTATCAGTTTCTTCTTCAACATCTAAAGAACCCTAGCGAAACACGCCGGGAATAAATCTGAGGGGTTAAATAGCATTAATACTTGCCGCAGAAATGCGTTCCTCTTGCTTGTTTATATTTCGAGGAGTATTTTGCCACGCTTTGATTTTTTATGACAACGTTCAATAAGCTTATGGAAGGACTTTCATTGTTTTTTTCTTTTATGCTTGGGAGTATACATAAGACTGCTTGGAATGCTTGTTAGATGAGGCAGTAAAAAGAATACATGACAAAGTTGTGGGGAATTTGAAATGTGGCGGTCTTTATTTATGAAAATACCTACACTATAGAAATTGTGAAAATTTTGTGATTATCATGTGATGTTGGTGATTTTTTTGTGATATATGAATATGTTATGCTTTTAATATAAAATTTGTGATATTTGAAAAAAATTCACTTGACAAAATTTTAACACTTGAAAAATTGGTAATTTAACAATGGCGTGTAGACATAATTTTTTTTTTTCTGTTTTATATATGTTTTGATAAGTGATATGCAATAAATATTTGATACTGGTTGTTTTGTCTATAAACGCTTCTGTAAATATATATAAGTATTCAAGCACCTGGTTTCTAGTTGAGTGTTTGGTAAATATCTTTCCCTACCTAGTAAAATTGACACAGGCTAAAAATTCACAGTTAATGATATTCGATGTTGGAAATCTGGTCAGATGTTTTGAAAAGTTTTAAATTCACAATTGCGTATTTTCGAACACAATTTTTATCAGGATTATAATTTAAAATTATTATGCATGTTAAATATATTACATTACGTGAAACCTTTAAAAATCGTGATAATTTGAAATTCCTAATTTTAGTAATTGTAATACAAAAAATGTATTACTTTCAGACTGGAAATATTCGATGCTGATCATGACAACAAAGGAATCCCGCATCAATATCAGGTTGTGTAGTGAAATTATTTAGGATTTTTTTCAATGATAAATTCAAATTCTGATTCATCTCGCTGAATACTATTCTTTTGAAAATCTATCCTCGAATTCTGTATCTTGACAGAAGTTTTTCATGACAGACTATTTCAAAAAACAACTTGCTTCATATCTTTTTTTATCCCTTTACGTAAATTACAAGAAATAAAAAAAAAATTAAAATATAACTTTTTAAAAAACTTTAAAATAGTTTTATTTAAATTGCTATATTTTCTCATCTGTCTTATTGAGAATAATTTTTTTATGGTTCATATGTAATTTGCAAATTTGTTATTAATTTACTATTTTTTTTAAATCATTGCATTTATGCAACAGTGTGTTTTTATATGGTTATTAAAAAGTAACAGCTCAGCATTTCTTTATACATTTGATTAACTTCCTTTACCATGCATCAGACTGAAATCTTAAATCCATGCATCAGCATCTAAAAATGAAATACTTTCATGTCCATAAATTAAGGATAATTCAGAATCACACAGAAATTGAACTCTAAAATAAAAATTTCACCTGTAAAATTATCACACACATCTTGAAGAAGAATATGCAAATTACAGGAAACCACCAGATGGCGCGGATAGTACGTCACAATGACGAGAGTGTAAGAGAGGGGTATATAAGGAATGGTGGCAAAGAAGTAAAATTGTTCAAAAGCGCTTTAAAAGCCTTTCAGTGCAATAACAGCATAGTTATGGCCCAAAGGAAGCATTTGGATGATTTTTTACGTGGTAGAATTATCGGACGACTGGAATGTGGACGTACCCAGCTGGAAGTATCCGAGGAACTTGGAATCGCCCAGAGTGTCATCTCCAGACTTTGGCAACGATTCCAAGATGATGGCAATGTGAGTAGATGTTACAACAGGTCGCCCCGAGTTACAACGCCGAATGAGGACCGGTATTTAGCAGTTATGAATTTCTTTTTATGGATGACAACGCCCGTCCTCACCTGGTGCAAACATTGTAGACGAATGCCTTACAATTGAGGATATCACCCGTATGGATTGGCCAGCATACTTACCGGACTTGAATCCAATAGAGCATGTGTGGGATATGCTTGGCCGACGAATTATCAGCCCGTCAACCCTCCCACCTGTCAACCGGAAACTTCGGAGGGCATTGCTTGATGAGTGGTGTAATATTCCCCAAGATCAGATTGATAATTTGATACTCAGCATGCCTAGGCGTTGTAAGGCCTGTATTGCATCGTCCGGGAGACATACTCCATATTAACCATCATACTAACCATGTTATACTGTTTTTGTAAATAGGTCCTTTTTGAAATTTGCTCTTAGTAAAAATCGCAATTTTTATTAATTATGTCAAACATATAGCATCTTTTTTGCTCTTTACCTTTTGTTTAATAAATAGACTTTACAAATAAGTCAAATTTGTTTTGCTTCTGTCTCTTTTCTTTGCCTGAACTTCATTATCCTTAATTTATGGACATGAGTGTATTTTCAATTGGGGATTAAAATGTTTTTTTTTTTTTTTCCGAGAGAAATTAAATGTATTTCATTTATCTTATATTTTTAACAAAATATTTAATTGAAACTAATAATAATATTCTGAAAATGTTAATTTTAAATTTTTAAAATCTGTAGTGTTCATATATTTTGAAGTAAATTAATTCAAAATAATATCCAACTAAATTAATTTTGAAATACTAACAAATTTAATCATATTTTAAATTTAAAAGATTGAGTACGATAGAATTTTTCCTTGCTAAATGTGAAATAGTAGAAATAAATTTTTTTGATTACAAATATTATTCATTGCTTTTAATAATGAATAGGGTAAAATAGAGCAAGTAAAAGACAAAGGATAATAAATAGAGTAATATGCGAGTAAGTAAAGTTATCATTAGAACAGGAATGACCAACCCAAATGATTTTGTTACTTTGAAGTGCATCATAACTCCGCAGACCGCATAATTATATATCCCTTATTAGATTTACGCTCACTATAGACATTTTTTGGAGAGAAAAATTGAAACATAATGAGTTATTATGAATGAGTTTACTATTATTCTTAGCTGTAAACATAGATAATGTAATAATAATGATACTAAACGCGCATTGTAAGGAAATATAAAACATTAAAAATGAAAAATGAAAAATAAAAAATATATAAATATAAATGAAATAAAAATTACTTCATTAAAAAATATTTATTTTACTAAAGTGCGATATTTGTTTCGCCGTTCCTTTTTACCCAGTTTAGGCAAATCGATCTCAATTTGGGTATTTACACATCGTATTTGGTGTTGCGTTCTTTAATGTTTCAGCGTGTTTTGTGTTGGGTCAATTTCATTTCGGAAAAACAGGTGTATTGAAAAGCGCTAACAACTTGAACTAAATGGTTTGCTCTGCTGAATTGTACGTATCTATTTATGGTCTTTTCACTGAGGTTAAAGTGAAACTTAGAAACTCTTATATTAGATGTTCAAAGATGCGTGCATCATGAGTTCGTAACATAATTTAATTATTCTGAACTCATATCTGTAAACCTCATAAATAAAACAGGAAATATTTGTCCTATATTTGCAAGAATATTATTTTAAAATCAAAGTTAATTTTTCTCATAGTTTCAGCAGTTAATTTTTGAATATATGGCTGAACACATGATTTATTTTTTTAATACATTGGTTTCCACTACTTTGACCATTACAAAATAAATATAGTTTGTAAAATTGTGATAAATCTCACGGGCCGGAGAAATGTTCCCAAATACGTGAGCCGCGGGTTGGCCACCCCTGATTTAGAATAATTGATTAGCTTGAGAATGAAGTGATGCTCAATTGCACGAATAAGTAAAAAAGTGATAATTTAGAAATCTTCGATTATCTTTACGAAACAATGCGATGCTAATCACTTGCACGAGAAAATAAGAAAAGTAATCCTTTAAAAATCGGCGACTTACATTTGCAGAACGATACGATGCTAATTACCTGTATGAGTAAGTAAAAAAAAACTTAACAAATCTCCAAATACCTTTACGGAAAGATGCGATGCTCTTGCAAGATTTAGAAGAAGTCAACCAAGTAAGAATCGTCGCTTCTGACTGTCTATTTGATTTTTTTTTCATACTATCCAACCAAGACATAATCATTAAATTGTCGAACATAAACACATTTACACGTCAGTATCTCCATGGAGATCATTAACTATAGAGTCTTATTTTATCCTAATGTTATGTCAAAGATTTATTCTCTTTCTTGATATGATGATATTTACTTGATGTTAAACGATGCCAACAATGCCATGTATTTATTTGTTATTAAACGATTCCAACAATGCCATGTATTTATTTGTTGTAAACTATTCCAACAATGCCAAATATTTATTTATTGTTATGCTATTCCAACAATATCGTTTAATTTATTTGTTGTTAAATGATGGCAACAATTCCGGATACTTAATCGCTGTTAAAACGATGCGGATTATTTCTACATTTACTCATGTAAGACTCTAGTAGGGAATATCTAGGTTTATTTACTTCACAAACATTTGAAAGAACAGGCAAAAGCAACAGAACAGTGGGTAGGGAGAAAATATTCTCAAGTATTTATCCATTTGAATAGTCTTCAACCTTCTCATAGACTTCGTCCTACTAATCAAAAGATGTTCTTCTTTCAAGATAACACACAAAATCATTCCCCTAATGATAAATTTCGTAGCTTTCGCCTGATCTCATCTCCTTTATGCCCATTCTGCTGTTGAACACATTTTGCTTCAATGCACGAAATTTGCAGAACCAAGAAATAAATTACAAAGCCCTTTTGGACATAAAGATCTTTCTTACTCTTGGATATTTGATATATCAGAGAATGCAAATTATAAAATTGCAACGATACTTCAATTTCTACGAAACGTTTCGTAAGCTATGGGGTACACCACTTTATATTTTTGGGGGGATTTTTACTTTTTATTCACTTTTATTTCTAGTTATGTCTGCAACTCACAATTTAACCACGGTTAAAATATTGTGATGTATTCGATCAGTGGTTTTATCTTCACCATCTTACTTATTTTCTTCTAGTTGCTGGAAGGTACGCACAACGATTCCTTTGATTTAAAATAGAATTTGTGGTCCACCATAAGTAAATCATTTTTGACATATCCTAATGGATTGAAGAATTTAGAGTTTTATGGTAGTTCTGTTATAAATTTTCAATTTTCATTTTTTGTGTAATTTTCCTTATTTCTCGTGTATATCGGTATGTGGTAAATTCAGATAAATCACCATTAGTGTTATTATAAATCTCAAAAGGAAAAGGAAAGGCAAGTCACAAACCTTTTAATTTATAAATCGATCTCCTGTAAGTATTCAATAAAAATCCATTCAATATTATTGTTAAAACCGACATAGAAATAATTTAGCTACGTCATTTAGGACGGCCAAATAATTGGAATTAATATAAAAACAATTTAAAAATACGAAAATTTACATGAAACAAACAACTATTTACCTTACTTTTAATGAATACTAATACATGCAATTACAATCAAATTTAGGGATTTTTACATTGGCACCCCCATTATAAAAAATTGTTTATATAGTTTGCAATCATAATGATTTGCATAAAAATTGAAATATTCCCATGAGTGGGTAGGCAGTGATTTACCAGTAACTTCAACACCTTTTAACAAAAGAATGCTACCCGCAAATTCAAAGATGGACATAGATCTATGTTATAAATTATCCAAGTAGCCATTCTCGCAGCAAAAATTGTGTACCATTATAAATGTCAAGATCGTTCAACTCTGCTTTCAACGGGTCTTCCTTTTTGCCCGCAAAACAGTGTCGGGATAGGGTCCCACTGGAATCGACCGGTTCTTTTGTGACCGATACAATGACGAGGGGTTATCTAATCATTCCTGGATTCATACAAAAAATAAAGGAAATACCTTTATAACAGGACAGGATTTACATTCAATACAATTTTAAATGAACATTAATTCTAACTTCAATTTATTAAAAATCACTGAATCAATAGAAATTTCTAATTTATATGAGAAATTTAAATTTTTAATAATTAAGTTTTTATTTTCATTTAAAGTTACAAACCGTGGTAACTAGAAAGAGTTACATAATAAAGTTTGAATTGGTAATACCATAAAAACCCCAATTATTGATAAAAATTAATTTAGTTTCAGTTTGCTAAAAATGATTTGTAATAAAAATTAGTGGCTAAATAAGACGCTTATTAAGATTTCTTTTGTCTACATAACTGAACGTTCTATTCTTAACTGAAACATTTGCAGAAATGGAAAAGAATAAGACGAAGCATAATCCTCAGCTATGTTTGAATAGAAACGGGATTTCGAAGACCATTTGCTGGAATCTTCCGGTTTCGTGACCAGATACAATAACGAGGATTGCGGCAAATAGATTTTGAAGAGATTTGCCTTATCAGCAGGATGCTTTCGTTAAATACGGGGTTTAGTAAATGTCAGTTCCAGCTACTGTGATTCAGTTGATGAATTATTGAATCTCATTCCTGGGGATAGGACAAAAATGTTTAAAAGGGCATTTTTTAACGAAGGGAAGCTTAAAGTTCATGAGAGGTTTCACTTTATATACGCAAAATGATTCATTTACACCACTAATTCCCAAACAAAGGGGAGAGAAACCAATCTTAAGGACAGTGAACCCATCAGGGAGGCGATAGTATCCTCAGGTGCATTATGGGGAAAGGGTAATGATTTGATAGAAAGTGAATCACATATTTCAAATCATAAACTTGAAATAATTAAAATGAAGAGAATAGTTGATTAAACAGAAGAATGAAATTTGTATTTGTAATCAAATCTAAATACAAACTTTCAATTTTATATTTATAACTAATAATTTTAGTATTTTTTTCTTCTTAATGCAGCTGGCAAATCACCGTGAACTGGAATCATAACATACTGTATACAAATGTTACTCACTTTGCATTAAGGGGGCGCGTGTAACTTGAAATAACCAATCACAAAAAGGCAATGGCCCCCGCAGCGCTCTGTAGTCCTATATAAAGAATTCCGGGACGTAATACCACTTAAATAACATTTAAACCACATTCAAACACTCCACTGGCAAAGCCAGAATTTGAACCCGATATTCTGGTACCGAAAGCCAGAGCGCTATATTCGGCCATCAAAAATAACCATAATTTTAGTATTGTTAATAACACATTATTTGAAAATCATTATAACTGTAATCAAAACATAGTATGGAATGAATATGAATATGGAAAAAATTCTATAATATTATGGAATGAATATGGAAAATTTTTAAAAATTTCATAATTTATTGTAAACAGAGATATCTTTCAGAATAATTTATAACACAGATTAATTAAAGTGTCATGATCATGGTAAATATTTAGAAGAAAAAAAAAAAAAATTGTCTTTCTAATCGTCTTGTAAATTGCATATTCTAACTGGTTATAAAGAAAAGAATTATTAGTGAATTAATAATATATCACCATTCAAATTTTGGAAAACTTTAGTGAATAAATCTCAATTAAGAGCAATTACAAATATGAAAAGAGAACATTTCGCATAAGCTTGTGTGTGGGAGTAATAGGATTAAAAATTTACACTTTTGATAAATTATTTCTCGAACATTTTTTGAAAAAAATTTATCAGCTTCTGCAATGCTTAACTGCTTATTAACTCATGATGAAATGCTCATTAACTGAGCATTTATTTACAATTTAAGCATGATTAAAACATACAAAATACATAAAAAAGTATTGTTACAGATTTTCAGCTTATATAATATGAGTTATTCTTTAACCTTGTGATTTCGTTGTAGCTGTGAGTTTTGTACTCAAAATATTCTTAAGAAATGTCAGAACTTTATTAGCTGTTAAACTTAGTTAATTGTTACGCTTATTAGCTATTACATTGTTACTTTATCACAAATTGCATAGTTTATATATAGTTTAATTTACATAGACTTTCATAACTAAGTCACATAATTAAGAATTTTTCTTCTCTTAAATTGTACGAAAAAATTTGGAATAAAAGAATAATTAATTAACAGGAATAATTAATTTGGAATAAATTAGTCAAATTAGCCATAACTGAGTTATTAACAACTGCTTAATTTCACACGCTGATATTAAATAAAAATAGAAAAATACTTTTTCTTTACAGCTGGAGATTTTTTTTTAATGGTATGAAAAAACGTTTTAGTCCAGAAAGAATTTATTATAAAATATATAGATTCCACAAGTAAAAAAAAAAACTTTAAATTTTTTTTATATTTATAAATATTTTTTATAAAAAGTAATAAAAATATAGAAGATAATATTTTGCCTGAAATAAGAAAAGTGCTATTTTTAAAGTTAATAAGTGTGTGCGATTTTCTCCTAGTTCTATGGTTTCTTTTATGTTGTTCAGGCTATGGCGATCCTTTTCTTTTTCGGTATTATATCATGAAAAAAAGTTTCAACTGACATTCAATACATAAAAATACTGTAATGTTATCCTGTAAACGATTTTATTATCATTTCAAGAGGCACTTAAAATATCAAAATTGTTTTTATACTTTGTTATTTAAAATCTAATACAGTAACCCAAAAACTAATAAAAAATGGATATAATTGGCGATTAAAAAAAAACTTTTTTTTAGCAATGACATTTGTTCACTAAAAAAATCACACGGAATATATGAATGCGCGATATTACGAGGCGAGATGTTTCCAAAGCCTACTGTATACTAAATGTCATAATTATTTTATTCAACATTCACTTGACACTTATCATAATAATAAGTAATTTTAATTTGATATTTCATTAAAAAATTATATAGCATACTAAACATTATTTTTGGTTTGTAACCTTTCCCCTCTTTCCCTTTCATAAAAATGTCAACAAATTCTCTAAATGTTCTGAAAAATTGAAATAGATATAAATAGATATATATTAACTTTCAAAATTTCTCTAATCATCCACCCCTAAATTTCAATAAGAATTGTTATATAGTAATAGAAAAATAAAACTACCTCCAAAGAAACAAAAATAGTTAGAGTGCTTGTTGTGCAAAATAAATTAAAAAATATTAATTTTTTATAATTTATTATTTAAAATCAAATAAAAACAAATTTAATTTTTTTTATAATATATTATTTAAAATCTTAAAAACTAACAAAATATAGATATAATTGGCAATTTAAAACAATCAAGTTAACATAACAGACAATTTAAAATAGATTTAAACAGACAAGTTAAAACAGTTTTTGCTAAGGATATTTGTTTTCTAAAAAAAGCATACGGAATATATGAATGGCGCCCATATTACGAAAGCAAAATGATTCCAATGACAACTGTATATATAAAATGTCACAATTATTTATTTAACATTCACTTGATACTTAAATCATATTTAATTTGATATTTCGTTAAAAATTATATAGCATAAATAACATTATTTTTTGTTTGTTACGTTTTCCCCAATTTCTATTTCATAAAAATTTCAACAAATTTGATAAATATTTTCAAAATTGCCATAAAATATATATATTTTTTAAATTTCAACAAGTTCTCTAATTCTTCTCAAAATTGTCATAAAATATATTTTTTAAAAAATGACAACAATTTATCCAAACATCCAATCTAAATTGTTATACCGCAATTGAAGAATAAGAATTGTTATACAGCAATTGAAGAATGAAAGTAACTACAAAGAAACAAAAACATTATGATTGTAGACAAAATGTTAAAAAATATATTTCTTCATTTATATCACCATTACTGATCTAGACTCCAAAATTAACAGCAAGGGAAACATCAGCTTCATAGAATTTCATAATATGAATAACGAAACTGAAGCCATGAAAAAAATACCTCCACTTCCATTCGTTTCACAAAAAGAGTCATCAAAACAATCACCATCAAGGAGGTCTACTCCTTTTGCAACTGCAGTCCAGAGTTCGAAATAAAAGTGTCATCCGTTTAAAAGCAAAGATTCTTACTCACAATGGTCATTGCTTATTTACTTTAGTTGCCCGTCTCCTGCTTCTTTTAGTTGTTTAGTTTTTTTTCTCTCATTTTACCCTAGGAGAAATTCTTCATTCCATGAAATTGAGGTCTCGAACACTCCCTGCCCCAAAGAGCGTCTCTGGGGACCCCAGGTAAGCACTTTCCGTTTCTGCCATTGCGCCAGAGTTCATTTTCAGTTAATGTTCCACTGTCTTCCTTCCAGCAAAGAAGTGTTCTTTTTCGGTTTTAATGTCCGATTCCAAACATCCATTTCATCACTTGATGGATATTGGAAATCGATTATTTCAATTTGTTCAGTGAGTAAATTCAGTATTTGAAACTTTAATTCTTGACGTTTTTGTACATTACTTGGATATTTTATTTTTAAGTTTTCTCGGTTTTTTTTTTAAAAAGCAAATTTTGGTGTTTTAGAAATTATTTATTTTGAATATGGATTTTTGAATACGGTTATGAATATAGTTATTTTGAGTAGTCGTCGTACTTGTATATATTTCTTTAGATATTATTTATAGTATAAAATCCTTGTGAAATAATAACACCATTTTCTAACTTTAAGCGCTATTATTATACAATTTACATTGTTATAAATATTGATGAACATCTAAGGACCTGCATATACACTCATGTCCATAAATTAAAGATAATTCAGAATCACGCAGAAATTGAACTCTAAAATAAAAATTTCACATGTAGAATTATCACACACATCTTGAAGAAGAATATGCAAATTACAGGAAACCACCAGATGGCGCGGACAGTGCGTCACAATGACGAGAGTGTAAGAGAGGGGTATATAAGGAATGGTGGCAAAGAAGTAAAATTATTCACAAGCGCTTTAAAAGCCTTTCAGTGCAATAATCGCATAGTTATGGCACAAAGGAAGCATTTGATGATTTTTACGTGGTAGAAATATCGGACGACTGGAATGTGGACGTACCCAGCTGGAAGTATCCGAGAAACTTAGAATCACACAGAGTGTCATCTTCAGGCTTTGGCAACGATTCCAAGATGATGGTAATGTGAGTAGATGTTACAGCACAGGTCGCCCCGAGTTACAACGCCGAATGAGGACCGGTATTTAGCAGTTACTGCTAAAAGAAACAGACGAATCACAGCATCAGACCTGTCTCGTCAGCTCTCTACAGCTACCGGTACGACAGTTTCAAGGCAGACCGCGTACACAGCATTAGGGCACATTGGTCTATATGCTAGTAGGCCTGTCAGATGTGTTTCACTTACCGCAACTCACTGTCGCCTGCGATTAATCTGGAGTAGAGAGCATGTCATCTTCAGGCTTTGGCAACGATTCCAAGATGATGGTAATACGAGTAGATGTTACAGCACAGGTCGCCCCCGAGTTACAACCCCCGAGTTTTGTGGACACCGCAACAGTGGTCTTTGTGATGTTTTCCGACGAGTCCAGGTTTAGTTTGCAGTCTGATTCCCGCCGAACTTTCCTATGGAGAGCGCCAGGTACCCGTTACCACCAAGAGAACACCATTGAACGACACCGTTACGGTGGTGCAGGATGGCTAGTTTGGGAGGAATTATTCTTGGTTCCAGAACTGACCTGCATGTTCAGAGTGTAACGATGACAGGCCACATCTATCGGGATGTCATTCTGGAACAACATGTACGTTTGTTTCGAGGTGCCATGAGTGCTGAATTTCTGTTTATGGATGACAACGCCCGTCCTCACTGTGCAAACATTGTAGACGAATGCCTTCAATTGGAGGATATCACCTGTATGTGAAGCATACTCACCGGACTTGAATCCATTAGAGCATGTGTGGGATATGCTTGGCCGACGAATTTCAAACCCACTCCCACCTGCCAACCGGAACTTTTGCTTGATGAGTGGTGTAATATTCCACAAGATCAGATTGATAATTTGATACTCATCATGCCTAGGCGTTGTAAGGCCTGTATTGCATCGTCCGGGAGACATACTCCATATTAACCATTATAATAACCATGTTATACTGTTTTTTGTAAATAGGTTCTTTTTTGAAATTTGCTCCAGGGAGTAAAAATCGCAATTTTTATTAATTATGTCAAACATATAGCATCTGTTTTGCACTTTACCTTTTGTTTAATAAATAGACTTTACAAATAAGTCAAATTTGTTTTGCTACTGTCTCTTTCTTTGCCTGAACTTCATTATCCTTACTTTATGGACATGAGTGTATATTTCTAATATTGATGTACTTGTACATATTTTCTTTAGACCAAGAAGAATTTTTGATGATTTCCTTATAAGTATTTTTAAAATCACTCCAGTTTGGGTATCAATTGGCAAATTCCTTCTCAACACAATCTTGCAGTTATGAAATGATAAATAGTTATTAATTAAAATTATAAAGAACCTTAACCTTATATTTTATGTGTATTTAAAACCAAAACGAAAAAAAAAATCTAGTAACTGAGTATATAAAATTTCTAAAAATGAGAAAAACTTCTTAATGCCAAAAGTAAAATACTTCTTAATTATACATAATTAAAATATTTGTCTGAATAGGTCGTTTACAAAATAATGTCAAACAAGAAGATGTTATTTAGCAAACTAAATGTAAAAAAATTTTTTGGAACGTTTATTTTAAATATTAATTAAATTTATTTAATTTAATTTAAATATTAAAAACTTTTACATGTTTAAATTTAAATTTATTATTAAATTATTAACTATTAAAAACAATTTAATATTAAATTATTAATTAATATTTGTTATCATTAAATTAATATTATTACTTAAATTAGCTGTATGTTTCTTCATAAGCAACAAAGATATTTATGTTTAAAAAATTTAATTCAATTCATTCATCTATTAGACTTTATTTATTTGGTGAGCAATACTGTGAATTAATATTTTATTTTTAAGATGCACTTCTCCATAATTGTAATTCACATTTAGTTTCCTAAGTGACGTATGAAATTTTGTTAAATGACATAGCATTATGGGAATCTGATTTAGGAATTTCTAAAAAGCATAATTAATCTTGCCATAGCTGAAATAATTCGGAAAGTATTGAAAAGATATTACATATTGCTTAATAACTCATTTCAATAACACTTATTAATAATTGAATATCTTATTACAGAAATACTTCTAAAATATGGACTTTGAATTCCTAGCTATCAAAATTAATTAGAGACTTGAAATATAACTTTCCCCAAGTTTCAGTTTTAATTGGATAAACCTTTTTAAGATAAGTATTTTTAACATCTATTTCATGAGAAACTTTTAAGCCGGAATTATAATTAATACACTTAGCCCATGATAAAAAAATGGAGCCAGAGATAGGACTCTCATTACATTATGGTGTAGGATCTGGTTGAATTTTATAGATCAGTTTATTTTGAAAATAATTATTTAAATAATAACATCTTTCTGGCTGCAATAGATTTGAATGTTCGAACAAATTTAAGTACTGATTTCACATTCATAATGCATCTCGTGTGTATTTAAGTTTATTTATTCTTTTATGAATTATTTATAGTAAAAACAGATTAAATTGTTAAAAATAATAATAATTAGAAGCATATATAATTTTTTTTTTTCATATCATTTAAAGCATTTTTTAATTGTTAATAATAATGATAATTAGGGAGCAGATATAATTTTTTTATATCATTTAAAGCATTTTTTTAATTGTCAATAATAATAATTAGGAGAAGATATAATTTTCCATACCATTTAGAAATTTTTTTTAAATTGCTCGGCTAATTTCTTTCTTTTAAATTCTTTACGAGTACCGACAAATAAACAAGTTTTAAATTTTTATTAAAAAGAACAAATAACTAAACGAAATAAATTTTAAATCTTGCGGAAATATATTTACTAAGAAATTCCTCTTAAATTAAAGTAAAAAGTTTATCGTACGTTGTACGTACGAAGGTAATAATTTACGTTGTACGTACGAAGTTAATCTGGTAATAATTTATTTTTTAATGTAGTTTATTTATTTATAATACTTACATTGATTTGTGAAATACTGTAACTTTTGGTACAGGGGGTCACAGGAAACAGCAAAATTCTTTTTATATTTTTTAGTTTATATTTTGAACTATTTTTAAATTGCTTGATTTTTGAAATGCATATCAAATAAATATTAATTGATCTGTAATTCCCTAGTTACACGCCTGACCATATCACATTAAACTAACTTGCAGAAGGACACAGGTTCAAAAACTCTGGCAACATTCGTTGGATTCAATTCTTTCAGAAGCAAGAAACTGTGATATTTTTAGAAAATGCATGGATAGCCATTCTGCTCGATACGGATCGCTCTTACTATCAAGATACACAAATGTGGGTTAGTTACTCCTGAAAATCCATCTGGATTGCAATGCCTTTTTCCATCAACTCCATCGGTGGATCATGCATAACTATATGCCTAATTATATTCATAAGAGAAATACGAAGTCCATCGAAACATTAAAATAAAATTTTAATATTTGCAGCAGCTTGGTGGCCAATTGGTTAGCGCTCTATTATTTGGTAGCACCATTCATACCAGGCTTCAGGTTTGAATCCTGGCTGTATCATGGATGTTTGTTAGTGTTCCGAATCCACGTTTAACTAGGTCTCGATTTAATTAGCCCAAAGTGATGATGATCTAATTAGCCCACAATGACCATAGAACGATAAACCAAACCTAACATTAATATAGTTGTAATTTATTACATTTCGCATACCTTTTAAAAAGTCATTTTAATATGATTATGAATCAAAATCAATATTAAAATTTTAAGAAAATCATATGATAAGCAGATTTCAAATAAACAATTTCACTGGGAAAAAAATAACAGCTTCCTAATATTAGAATAGTAAAAAAAAAAAAAAAAAATCTTACTTAAATCAAGTTTCTAGGCATTTTTTAATGAAGAACTTTGAAATCCCTCTTCCACGGTACTCAAAAGTCTCATAAAACCCAATTTCAATAAACTTTGCTTCCGAAATCTCAACAGCTTCAAAATCTTCGCATAATCCGTATCTTTATCAGTTGAACAAACATTCTGATGTCAGGAAAGACTTCTAGCATTAATCTTACCCACTCCACCCTTCAGAAGGAAGGAGGTCCGAGGTTCCTACTAAGATAGATGAAACAGCAAACTAACTCCATTTTGTTTCTGTTAGCATTTGCGTTTAACATGAGCTTTACGATAAAGAGGATATGACTTGGAAATCAGTTAAGATTTTGAAGCAGATGGTAAAGCAATGGAACGAGTTAATGTCTTGTTGTTTGGGAAAGAAGGCTTTTTCTTTCGTTTTATATTTTCTTTTTCTTTTTGGTGGGGGAAGGGGGTAAAGAATAATGTCTTCCTTGCTGGGGTTAACAGAATGGAGCTTTATTTGAAAGTAGATTTTTGTTTCATAGTAATTTAAGAACAGGAATTGAAATGTTGGTGTTAGATTAAGGAAGTACTAAATGTTTTGGTTCTTTTTTATTTTTTGGAATTGTTGAATTAAGCCTAAATTGAAAAATATATTTTTCTTTTTTCCTAATGCAACTAGCAAACACTTAGACAGCTTGGTCTTGGATGCCTTAAGGCAAGCTCTGCACAGACGTTACTCACTTTGCACCCAGGGGGAGCGTGTAACTTGAAGATAAGCCGCAACGCTCTACGATCCTATTAGACCGGGACCTACGGTTTAAAGTGGATTCCGAACCACTACAAACATCCATGGCACCGCCGGGACTCGAACCCGAAACCTGTGGTACCGAGCGCCAGAGCGCTAGCCACTCGGCCATATAAGCCCAAATTGAAAAATATACATCCATAAATTTAACAACATGTATTCCCATTTCTACTCTCTTATCTTTAGCAAAATCCGGTTTTCAAATTGTGTGAAAAACGTTATCAAATTCTGTGTTTCTGGTATTTAGAAATGTTAAGCAAACATAAACTCTAATTTCGAGATATTATTTGCATGTTGAATGTGAATTAATAAAAATATTGTAAGCGTTCTTTAAGATATAATATTAGATATATATTTTTCCTAGTGTTGATTTGAAAATAAAAATGTAAGAATTAAAATAAAAAAACATTCGTACTTACCTTATTTATTATTTTTAATATGATGCTAAACTAATCAATTAAAATATATATTTCGGTTGGTATTCGACAGAATTCATGTACCTAACACATAAATAAATGTGTTTAAAATTAGTATATTATTCATGAAATACAGCACAACATCAAGGCAAATCGTTGGAAGGACGACAATCTCTTAACTATTCAACTTATGGTTAATGATGTTAGTCAGTGTCCTAGTTACTTCCATCGTATTGATATTTATAATCAACTGTAACCATCATTTGTGGCATGACGTAATCGATCTGTGAACAGTGTCTTCTTGTATCGTTGTAAGCTCTTTCTGATTAAACAGATGGTCTTCAAAAGGTGAATTAGAGGACTTTTGGGCAATGATGAATTTTTTATTAAATTAATTAATTAAAAAAATTCATCATTGCCCAAAAGTTACATTAATTTTTACGTTTTTATTGTAATTGTCATTAGTATTGTAAAATAACTAATCTTTATCTACATCTAATTTATGTAATTCCTTTCATTTCTTATTTTGTCATGCTGTCTCTTTTTGCATTTTTGCCTTGCCAATCGAATTAAAAGAAGTCAATTAATTAAACATCCATGATTATTTATATATTTATCGAGTAATATTTAGAAAATGATTTAACTATTAAGAATTATTATGTTCATAAGAAAATAGTCCCTTGAAAATGAAATGTTGAAATTATTCCCAATATGCTTATAATTACTTACTTATGTGTATATTCTGCCCGTTTTCGTCTTTTTTTTTTTAATGCGAAACTACGAGTATAAAAAAGTAACAAGTAAAAGAATTATAAAGAAAGGTTACATTAAAAGTTACACTGGAAAGTCCTAAGATAATGCCATTTCACCATAGGGAAAATGACAAACATATTTTTTAACATTTCCAGCTAAAAAATAAAATCAAAAAACTACTCATAGTTGTTACATTGTTGCATTTTTTATGCTCATACATAAAAAGGAAAAACGTTGTAATAACTATACTTTAACAATTGTATAAAAACTTCTTACTTTTTACTCATTAATAAACTTACTTAAATAAGAATTTTTTACGTGTCTTCTTTTAAAAAGACTTCTTATACGCAAATGTCAGTTGAAGATATGCTTATCTACTATTATATTTTAAAAATCAACACATTTATCCTGTTTTAATCACATTTCTGTTCCCTAGTTAAATGCTATCTATCCAACAGCTCGAATTATTCTTTTTTTTCTTTCTATTTTCTCTTTTGTTCTTTTACTTTCTTTCTTATCCTTTTTAAATGTTTTAAAACGAATTGGTTAAAAATGTTATAATTCAGAGAAATATTTTATAAATAAATTTAATTCTCAGAATGCAACAAAAAATAATATTTTTCAATAAATTATATTTATAAAATTCTATTTTATCTGGCATTTTGATCAAAATTTATACCAAATATAAACAAGGCTGCGATAAGGTAAAATTAACATTATAAGTATTTTCCTCTCAGAAAAAAATAATTTTAATTAAAAATAAAATAAAAAAATAAAGGGGAAATTAGCAGAATTTTTTTGGGAGCTGAATTATTTCACTTTCATTAATAATTTATTAATCCCTTGTTTAATTTCAATATAACATTGAAAGTCTTTTTTTTATAAAAAACAAAAAAAAAAAAAATAAACGTTGAAAAATCATCTATTTTAAATTTTCAAAGCATTATTAATATGAAACTTATTATTAATTGTATCTAAAAACATTCTTCCTTATTCATACTAAATAATTTAAAAAGAATTGGACAAAAATGTTATAATTTTAAAGAAATAATTTAATTAAATTCTATTTATAAAAATTCTATTTTAACTGGCATTTGAACAAGTATTTACCAAACATAAATAAGGCTGTGATAAGGTGAAATGATCATTATAATTATTTTACTTTAAGAAAAATATTGGTTTTTAGCAAAATAGAATAATTTACATATTAAGAATAACATTAAATTAAATTTTAATTAAAAATAAAATAAATAAAATGAAAATTAACAGAATATTTTTTGGGAGTTTAATTATTCCATTTTCATTAATGATTTATTAATCCCTTATTTGTTTCATTATATCATTGAAGGTCTTTCTTAATCTTTTTATTTATAAAAGAAAAAAAATATAAGCATTCGAAAACATATTTTAAATTTTTTTAATGCATTATTATTACGAAACTTATATTCATATTATCTAAATGAGACAAAATCCAATTTTCCAGAAAAATTGCTAATTTCTTTTATTATTATTATTATCTTTTTATAACCAGAGTGTTTTGAATTTACAATTTACAATTTATTTCAAGATTCTAAACAAAACCTTTGTTTTTTATCATTATGTTTTACATAAAGCCTTCACCTTTTCAAGCACCCAACAAACAATGTAAGCCCTAGATTTCAGAAACATTAAAAATTCAAGTGACTATTATTTTAGCAGGTTTAAGTAGCGTATGATATTTCAAACGAGAAAAAAGAAATCTTGTGCAAATATTTTTCAGCCTGTCTTGTCTTCAATCTTGTTTATTTTGGCACTGTATCAAGTTGATTAGATTGTAGCTTATGCAAAAAATTGTTTCTATAAACGATTTGTTTTCAGAATTTTTTGAAAAAGTAATGCTTTTTTTAGAAATCGACGAAATGTTGAAATTGTTTGAATACATAGAACTATTCGTCTATGCTATATAGGACTCTAAATAACCGATAATCATCATCAACGACAAATAAATATGGGGCAATTATTCCTAAATTTTCTTCTAGTACAATGCTCATTTCACTATGGCTGCTGGGTAATTATTCATGGCAAACATTAATGAAACATGTCCATAGTTCTACAAAAAATAGTAAATAATAAAATTTTAAAATGCACTAACGTATTAACCGCATTCTAGCAATTGATTGCTTGTAATAATCTCTCCCGATCAACATTCGCACATTTTTTACACTTAAAATTTTTTTCCAGCAAACATTTTCTATCATTTTTTGCTCGAAACAAAACTTAGTTTACATTCCCTAATGACATGCGGCAACGACAATGGTAACCATTAATCGGTGACATGCTGCTAATACATACCAAAACAACTCAATAGCACAATCACAATTTCCAAACAATTTTAAGGAACAAGTTTGAAACCAAATAAGATTTATAAAAATGTTTGTCTGAATATAATAACAAAATTACTAAGTTATTAAAATAAGAACTATATAATTCTTAAATATTTAGAATAAAAATAAATTATAATTTATATGATAAAACATAAATTGTCACACTTAGTTTTATTATTATTATTTTTTTGCAAAAATCTATGAACTGAAAATAATAGTTAGGTTGGTAAACATATCTCAAAGCTCTTTTCCATATTGTTTATCAATAAATTTATAATGTATTTTTTTTAATAACATTAATTAAAGAAATTCTTATCTAAATGTAGATCTAACGTCACAAAGTTACAATAGTTACGCTATACAAGTTAGAGTCTGTCCTTTCTCGTGAGAATGTTCAAAAGAAATAACGAATATGAGACATCGTAGAAAGCGGAATCACACAGAATGTCATTGATTAAGTGTTACTATTACATGAAATACACACACACACACAACACACACATAAACACACAGTAAATTGAAGAAATAACGAAACGGAAATCAGAGTTGGAGAAATTATTGAACAGTAATGGCGGGGAGGATGATTTTCAAATTTTAAAGTAGCCCATTGTCTTAGTAAGCGATAGCATATGTACTTCCCAAATTTCATAATTTCGGTTGAAAACTGTAAATTTGAATAAGGACAAACTAGAAACAAATTTTCAATTTATATTTTAGATGGTACAAGTATAAAAATCTATTTAATATTAATGATATAGCAATAATAATCATGTTAGAAAGCTTTATGCTTTTTTTTTGGTTAGAAAACATTATTGCATCAATCAAAAATAGTATGACAAATACACTTAATAATAAAACTAATTTTTTTTTGCAAGTTAAAAGATCTAAAACAATAAAATCTTCTTTATAATACAAAGCAACACGTACAAAATATTAATTTTTAAACCAAAACAGCGAACACTATATATTCTGAAAACTTTATATATCACTTTTAAAAATATTTCAAGACCATTTCTTTTTAAAATTGAACGCACACAACACACTATCTTCTTAACACTTTCCTGTTGCAAAAAAGGAAATAATTCGAGCAATATTTCACATTACTTTTTAACTTCCCTGCCGAGACTGCTTTTTACGACATTTGATACGTCCTCTTGACAGTTTAAGAGCGCCACCGAATTCAATAGAATTGCATTGTGAAGAACATGGAAGTATTCTTTAGAAAATCAGCCGGATTCACGAAGAATGTTTCTGTCTCCATAGGTTACATGAAAACTAAACGAGTACAAGAGTTCTTTGAAAGCAACTGCATTGACTTCGCAAATACCTGTTCACCATTAACAAGTAATATAAAAAAATATATATTTTTAAAGTCAATTCTTACTTTATTTTTCACTATATTTCAGAAAGGCCTTTATAAATAATTTTCATTCATTTTTTTGTTTATCTGGCGCCATCTATTGGTAGATATATGCAACTTAAATCTAAAAAAGCGTGAAATTAATTAATTAAATTTAATTACTGAATTAATATTTGAAAAAAAACTGTATTAACATCAAGTGTCACAAGTTCAAAAAAAAAAATATATTTGAACTTGAGTGGATGAATAAAAAGTACTTTATTAATGATTGAAAATTTGAACAAGATATATATAAGGAGAGTGTGAGCTAATAGAAGAAATTGAAAAAAGAATTCCAGCAGAAATACTTTAACAAAACTATTTTTTAAAAAGAATGTCTTTTTTTTTTTTTAACGTATAACATTATATTTTCCATTTTAAGTATAGTAGAGTCTCAATCCAGGCGTTCCCTCATTGTTCGTTTTTTTACAATCATTGTTTTAATTCAACAATCCAGTACAAATACTATTTTATCAACGACTAAAAATTTTTCTCAACATCAATCATTCTATAATTTTGCAGACCTTATGAAAAGAATAGCGATTTTGAACTTCAAATCAGCTCTAGCAAATTTTAACGATAGGTGTGATAAATAAAGCTTTTTTCATGTTACATTGCTGGCTTCCATTGCAATCTTTGCTATCAGAAACGAAGATACTTGATGGAAATTGTGGCGTGTATACAAATCTCGCACCGATAGCCAGGTTGCTGGTTTTGATTTTCCTTGTTTTATTCTATACGACGCACAAATATTAAACATTACTATAAATAAATAGAGAAGATGGTTAGTACAAATAGGGAAAAGGCTAATGCTGTTGATGATTATGAAGAAGTAATGTGCTGATGTTTGAACTTTTGCCCAATAGCTTAAAGCACTTACTTGTGAGTGTGAAAAATTAATATTATGCTAATATTAATTTCTCAATAATTAATTTATTTTGATCCAAATCAAATCAAGATTTAATTTAAGTCAAAATCAAATCAAATAAAAAAAAATCTAAATCAATGCAAATAAAATAAAAAACAAATCTAAATCAAGTTAGTGATTTCATATTAGAAGAGATGCGTTTAACAAATAAAACCTACGCGTTCTTTTTCCGAATCAATTTTTCTCGTCTTGACTTCACAGGCAGACGTCGATTGTCATGGAGAGGCGGACACCGTAGCACAGCAGTCCAGAACAGTCAAAAGCCCCCATTAAATCATTCCTTTGACTAATGGAGCGGCGGGAATCTTTTAATCATTTTGACGTCCGCTCTATTTAACGGGACAAATAGGCATCACAAAGAAGAGCAGCCTCTCCTTTGTGGGGGAAGGTAAACTTACGCCAAGAGGGAATGATGGATGATTCTTCCATGCTAGACAGATGCTTTGTTGAATGATGGGAGATTCCCCGATGTCAATACGTGATGTAGTTATATCATCTGGATTTTCGATTAATGAAATGTTTTCCGTTACAGTTTTATTAACACATATAGATAACGTGAGTCTATCATTTTTTCAGTAAATTTTTAAGTATGGATTGAATATATAAGATGATTTAAATGATGATGATGATGACCACCTATATAATAAGATGATTTAAAGGCTAAGAAATTATATTGCTTCATTTTTAATGATTTAAGTTTAATTTTTGAGAATATTTATCATTAAAATGAAAGTATTTGAATATCCAGAGTTACATATTAAAACATTTCGTATGGTATACCTTGGTAATATACATTATTATTTAACAAGGTATGCCATACGAAATGTTTATATCCATATATGCAAGTCATTCCAAATTAAATGTATATCCATATTCACATGTTAATGCATATGTATATTCTATAGTTGGGCGTAAAAAATATTTGTTGATGAAATTTAATCGCATTAATAATTTTCAATTGAAAATAGCAATGTATTTTTCCGCATATTAACTAATTCACTGGCACTACAGCTTATGATGGTGATTACTCGCAGGGTTTGAGAAAGGAGATTTTTTTTTTTTACAGGGTAGAGTTGTCAGCCCTCTACATCCAACGCTCTACATTCTATCAGACCAGGACCCATGGTTTAAAGTGGATTCCGAACTCCTACAAACATTGATGGCTCCACCGGAACTCGAGCCCAAAACTTGTACATCGTGAGCCAGACCGCTAGTTCCTTGGCTATCAGACCCCCTTTTCGATATAGTACGGCTGCTTAATTTTATTATTTGGAAATAATTCAAGTTAATGAAGAAAAGCATTGTTCTTCTATTATTAATTCAAGTAAATTTATTAAGTTTACTTCTTTTTAAATTTGTAACTTAATTTATAACTAATTTATAGACATATTTTCACAAGAAAACATATAAAAACTTTTCACCTTCGTATTAATGTTGCTCCTTTCTCAAAATCCTTGCATTTTCGTGAATCATCTTAAATTTGGTATTTTTTTTTTATTGAACTAATATTTAAGTAGAAAGACTAAATTTCATATAAAAGATAAATCGTGTCTTTTTTGTGTAGATTGTTGGTAAAGAGGTTTGTAGAAATATGCTTTAATAACATGAAACATCTTTAATATGCTTTACTGCATTTTCTTACATTTATATCAAATGCAAATATAATAGTCACAGTTTAGAAAAATAACTGAGAAATTTTGATTAAAAAATTTATTTTCTACACTTAGGTGTTCTTATTCAAACATTAATCATCGTAGCTGAGACGAAAAAACAATATTATTTTATGTAAGGGATATTTTAAATCTTTATATTTACGTAAGCAAAATGAATGGTATTTCATTTTAACACGAAGAAGGATTGAAATGAATGAAACCTGCTGAACAAACTGCAAATTCATCCAAATTTATAAGCAAATTAGGGAATTTTGTAATTTGAACTAAAGATGCATTCTAACACAAACCATTTACAATTTTCTGTACTCAGAGCAATAGATTATTAAAGATTATAAATCACAATAATTCTAACTTAATAAATAATGATAAATGATGGCTTCAAGTTTACATTATAGTGAACAACAAAAATTAAGGATTGTTATAAAAGCATATTAAAACGAAATATTGCATCACTGTCCCTTTTTTTATTGTTTTGTTTCTTCACATAATTCATTAACTTTCTGGACATGTAAAGAATAGAAATCTTACCCCTTTTATGAGAATGACTAATGTCTTCCAGAACTCTGAAATGTAATTATTGTTTGCATGCACGGCTTTGGAAAATAACAGACTCCTGAGAATCAAGCAGTTGAACTATTTTGCTTAAATATTTTGATTATTCCTTAACACGATACACAGATAAAAAAAATTTTTCCCAAAAGTCTTTTAGGAGATTTTACAACATTAATTCTAAGGAATTTTTCACTCAAATGTCGATGATGCTTGACATTCTGTCCATTATCAAACGTATACATCAAATAATAAAAGAAACGAAGAGTTCCTTCCCATTAATTTCGATGAAAACTCTAATATTAAGGCTCCGATAGACACACAGTATATCCATCGGCAAATCCTGAATCTTAGAATCTATAGAAACCATAACCGATCAAGTCGTAGGAGAGTATATTTCCACCCTACTCCGTTGAACTGGAAAGAAACACAGGTTTTAAAAATTTGTTTACTCTGTTAAGAGCCAGTGGTATAAGCCACTGGAGAGTTTCTATTTTTCTCGCCAAGACTCCTCTGTTACAGCTATAAGCCATTTAATTTATAAACTTATAAACTTTTTACTCGAGAACAAAGTTTTGAAAAATACAGCAAACATGATAATAATGGCATTAAAACATGGCAACGAAAGAGACAGGAGGAGTATTAAAGAGTGGGAGGAGTTACAGAGAATTTTATCTTTCCTTAATTCAGGATTTGTTTGCTTTGAAGGTACTAACTCTAAGCTAAAATTGAGAATGGAACGTTTAAATTCGTTGTAGATTTTCGGAGTGCATTGATCGCGCAGCGACCATAAACCTCCGTCCTGGAAAAATAGGGTTCTTGTCGATTGGTCTAAGCCCATTACCAGTGTGAAAAAATTTTAGATTTATAGAAAAAGTAGATAATTAATTGAATAAAAATTACAAATAAATAAACTAGTTAAAAATGTCAAGAGAAATCAAAAAATTACAGAAGGAAAGGAATTAAGATTACAAAATGAAAGCATACTGTAGTAAAAAGAAAAGTGAAAAGTTAATAAAAAACTAAGCACCGCCATAATGAAAACCAGACATCCAGTGAAAAAGTCGGAACATAAAATGAATACAGAGGAAAGCATTGATTCTTCAGAAAGAGGAATTAGAGATTTTAACTATTCATATTTAAAACAGATCGCGGTCTTTTGCGGCTTTTTGGGGAGAAAAAAATATCATAGCTGTAATTTTGAAGATCTTGTAATACAAGATTGTTAGTGTTGGACAGATTATTATAAAAAATTAATTGCTAGTTTTTCAACATATTCAACAAAACTAGAGATAGAAATAGCATAAAATGGAATGTTTGTTTCTTTTATTCGTATTAGATAAAGTACACCGCTAAGAATAAATATTATTATTATATACCAAGTATTGTATTATTACGAAGCATTATTACTAGGATTTGTTTGTTGGAAAGGTATTATTTGATTTATTCGGGGATGTATACCAAGAATTAATTTTATTACCAAATATTATATTATTACTAAGATATGATTGTTGGGAAGATACTAACTCTCAGCTAAAATTGAGAATAAACGCCTTTTTTTTTTATTCGTTAATTTTTAATAATTAATTTTTATTAATTCGTTAATTTTTTAACAGCATAACAACTAATGTATATAAACAGCATAATGTTTGTTAATTGTGGTAAGTTAAACACTTTCCTGTTGCAGTTATCAGTGGCTCATAACTATTGATTGCAAATAAAAAAAAGAAACTACAGATATCTTCCAAAACCAAGTATGTTATTTTTAGTGCTCCATAAATATACTCTTATGATTTTCTCAATAGACTTCTTAAAATTGTTTATCAGCGTTGTAACATCCTTTTTGTAAATGAATTTTTAAAAACCGAAGGAATTTGTGCAAATTTCAAAAGGATGATTTAGTTTTATATTTTCAAAAAAATAATTTCGATTTTTACTCCACGTTAATTATTTTACTAATAGATTACTTTGTAACATTGAACAAATTTTTGAACGGAAGTTTTAATAACAAGATTCTTTTGAAACTAACTCGCATTCTTTGTCGATTTGGATTTGTTTTTTTAGGTTGCTATATTAAATTCCTCTTTTGCTCGCATTCGCTTTTAGTGGGAGTTGAAGAGAATTTATTTCTACTACGATATTTTTTCTATTCGATTTATTTTTTTATAGAGAAACTATTTGTAGCCTTGGTATAAAAGTTTTTTATAAATAGTTTCTTTTAAAGAAACTTATGGTAGATTCATTTTCACTATATCAGAACTAATGCATGTATTCATACTGCAATATTTAGAAATATTATGCATATTGAATCTTTAAAAGAAAAATTCATGTTTAAAATAAATTCGTATTCTAGCCAAGCAATGTAAATTTAGAACTCGTTCGGGTTGCCCTATAACGAGACGCGTACCTTACAACAGTGGCGAGCAACAAAAATGAAATTTGTGGTGGGAAATAGCCCGAAAGATTATCAAAGTCTCCCACCTCTCGCTGCTATTTTTACCTGGTGCAGTTGCTATTTTTACCTGTTGCACCAATGAAGTAAGTTTATAATATATATAAGACCACTTTGATATATAAATGTATTTCTTCAACGTGTTGGAAAAAGGCCCTTTTAAGGGATAATTAATACTCATTTTGGGTATGATGGCCGAGTGGCTTGTTCTTAGTGCCACATGTTTTGGGTTCGAGTTTCTGCGATACTATTGATGGTTCTAGTGGTTCAGAATCCACTTTAAACCGTCTGTTCCAAGTCTAATGTGAATGTAGAGCGTAGAGCTGATAACAATGTCCAGTAAAAAAAAAAAGAAAAACATCTCCTGTCCCAGAGGCAGACTGCCTTGGCCCACCATGGGGCTGTTACGCCAAATGAATAAGAATAATCATTTGATACGCCATAGTGAAAAAAAGATTTCTGAACATGTTGAAGTAAGACAATTTATATTATTTTGTATCAAATCCAGGCATTTATCAATGCAGTAACTATAATCAGACACCAGGGAAGGGAAATCTTGTCTTTTCCATGCTAGCCAGTTTACTGTTATTTTAACATGAAGATAAATACAAGAATAATCCTGCACCACCTATTTAGGGGCACAATATCGTTAAATAACTTTCAGTTCTCGAAAAATTCAGAATGAGTACAACCCGAAAACAGAATAAATTCTTTGAGTTATTTTGAGAAAAAAATTCCTCTCGAGTTTATCCACTACAAGGCAATAAAGTCAAGACTAATATAATTTCCAAATGCAAATTTCCGATCTCGTATTTAAATTATCAGCAACGTAAAGAGAAAAATCTTTAATATTTTCCTTTCAATGTAAATTTAGAACTCGTTCGGGTAGCCCCATAACGAGACACGCACCTTTTAACAGTCAAGGACAACAAAATGAAATTGCTGGTGGGAAATAGCCCCAAAGATGATCAGAGTTTCCCACCTCTCGCTGCTATTTTTACCTGGTGGAGTTAGAGGGCTAACGACTCGACGGTGGAAATCAAGTTAACTTTATCTCGTTAGTTGTCTGGGGTTTCAAAAGTTATTTATTTTTTGTTCCGTTACCTGGAATCATTTAGAAAATACTGGTTCGACGTCCTTTGCGATTAGTGATTACTACGAATATTTGGGAATTTCCGTAACTGGTAATGTCTAGATTTTACCATATGGATTTGGTTAACAAGAATAATTATGCATTTTTTATTAATGTTTATATAAAGTATCAACAATGACGTTCTTTGAAGTAACCATAGAATAGTATTAAACCATAGTTTAAACCATTATTATATTTAAATGTTTAAATCATTATTATATTTAAACCATAGTTTAAATCATTATTATATTTAAACCGTAGTTTAAATCATTTTAATTTAAACCATAGTTTAAATCATTATTATATTTAAACCATAGTTTAAATCATTATTATATTTAAACCATAGTTTAAATCATTATTATATTTAAACCAAAGTTTTTGAATTTAAACCAATTTTGAATAATCATTGTTCTTCCTATGTAAAAATGTCACTAAAATTATCATTTCATTAATCGATTTAATAAATAAGGATTTTGTTTAAAATTATCAGCACAAAAGATGATTTTTAATGATGCAGTTTTTATATATTTTTTGAAGGCGTTGCTCTGTTCGCACTAAGAGTGGGATAAAATAAAAACTATATATTTATTAGTTAATGATATTTTTGAAAAAATTGACAATTTTTTCAATATTTGTTGATGTTTTTTTTTGATGCATGTTTTTTGTTTTTCCGTTGAGGGCAATTTCTAGTTCTTTCCGTATGGATTTTTTTAAAAACAATATTATGCGATGTTAATTTATGTTTCTGTGTAGAGATGTTTATTTAAAATGATCAGTATCCGCAATGACGTTTTTTTAGAGTAACCTTAGATATTTTTGAATAACCATTGTGCTTTCTATTTAAAAGATTTGACAGAAATTTCCATTAATTAAGTGATTTGTTAAAAACCGATTTCTATTTAAAGTTATCAACATAAAAGATGATTTTTAATGATGTAATTTTATATATTTTTTTAAAGACGCGCTATTTAGTTCACAGTAAGAACTCGGATAAAGTTGTTATATTTGTTAGCTAATGATATTTTCGAAAAATTGACAATGCCAACTATTATTTTTTAAATATTTGTTGATGTTTTTGGAAGTAATCATTTTTTGTATAGGAATGGATATATATGAAATATTATTTATTAAAATCGTAAAAAAAAATGAATTTAATAAATAATCGCAATAAGGTTTTGGGCCTGAGGGTCAAAACTAGCGCTAAGGCGCACGGTGCCATGGATGTTTGTAGTGGTTAAAGGAATCCACTTTAAATCCTAGGTTCCATTCTAATATGACTGTAGAGCGTTGGGCGTAGAGCCGACAACCATACCCCCATATCCCCATACCCCAATCCAAAACTTATCCTTACTCGAAATCTGGCAGACTGTCTTGGGCCACCATGGGGCAATTCTGCCAATGAAGAAGAAGTTTATAATATATATAAGACTACTTTGATGTGTAAAAGTTATTTTATAGGGTGTTGGAAGGGGGTGTTGGAATTTAGGGATAATTAATACTCATTTGACGTGTTGTAGGAAAAAAATGAGCATGATGATGTGAGACACTTCGTCTTTGTATGAAATCCACTTGTTTATCAAAGCAGTGATTATAGCTCATGCCACCAGGAGAATTGAAACCTTGTCTTTTTCACAGTAGACAATTTAACCGTATTTTAATATGAAGATAATTACAAAAATAATCCTGCACCAACTATTTAAAGGCACAATATCTTTAATAACTTTCAGCTCTTGAAAACTCTAATGAGTGCAACACAAGAATATAAATTCTTTGAGTTATTTTCAGACACATTATAAAAAAAAAAAAACCAATCTTTCTAGTTTATTCACTACAAGGCAATAAAGTCGAGACTAATATCATTTGCAATGCAAATTTCCCGATCTCGTATTTAAATTATGAGCCACGCAAAGAGAAAAATCTTTTTAATATTTTCATTTCAATGTAAATTTAGAACTCGTTCGATGGCCCTGTAACGAGACGCGCACCTTATAACAGTGGTGAGCAACAAAAACGAAATTTGTGGTGGAAATAGCCCGAAAGATTATCAAAGTTCACTGCTATTTTTACCTGGTGAAGTGAGAGGGTCCCTCGGCTAACGACTCGACGCTGGAAATCAAGTTAACTTTATCTCGTTAGTTGTCTGGGAGCTTCAAAAGTTACTAATTTTTTTCCCCTTCCTTTTCCCCTGAAATCATTTATAATGTACTGGTTCCACATCTTTTGAGATTAGTCATTTCCATGAATATTTGGGAAGTTCCGTAAATGGTAATGTCTAGTTCTTACCATATGGATTTGGTTTAAAAAGAAAAATTACGCGATGTTTAATAATGTTTTTTGTATAGAGATGTTTATTTAAGAAAATGACAATATAAGTAATACGTTTAAATGTAATGACGTTATAATAATGACGTTTCTTGAAGTAACCATAGATGTTTTTCGAATAATCGTTATTCTTTCTATGTACAATATTTGACTGAATTTAACACTACATCAACCGATTTTATAATAAATCGTTAAGGAATTCCGTTTTAAAATTATCTACATAAACAATAATGTTCTTACTATATGGATTTGTTTAAAAAGACAAATTACGCGATGTTTATTAATATATTTATGTAGAGATGTTTATTTAAAATCATCCCAGTATCAACAATGGCATTAATATGCATGGTTAATGCATGGTTGATGTAATCAGCATACAATGGCATAGATGTTTTTGAATAATCGTTGTTCTTTCTACATATAAGATTTGTTTAAAATTATCACTTCCTTAATCGATTTTTTAGTTAAGGGATTTTTGTTTAAAATTTTTTACAAAAAATGATGTTTTTCAATAATGCAAGTATATATATATATATATATTGTTTCTATTCAGTTCACAGTAAGAGCTGGGATAAAATAAAAACTATATATTTATTAGTTAATGATATTTTCGAAAAAATTGACGATATCAACTATTATTTTTAAATATTTGTTTGATGTTTTTGGAAGTAATCATTTTTTTGTGTGGGAATGGACTTTATTAAAAAATGAATTAAATAGATAAAAATAATAAATTTTTACATTTATAAAATAAAAAATTAATTTTGAAAAATTAGTTTAAAAAAAGTTATATAAAGCTATAAAAGTTATGTTAAAGTTATTTATAAAATCCCATAGAAATTTAGCTTATCTGGCAAGATTTATTTTTTAATTATTAAAAATTTTGAGAAAAACTGTTTAAACTGTTTAAAAAATAAACCAAACGTATAAGAAAATTTTATTAATATTTTCAACGAGTAATAAAATTCATCGAATTTTTCTGAAATTTGATTTCCTATTAAAAAATTGTAGCTTAAGATATGATAATTATTATACAATTTTTAATTACAGGAATCGGATTTTTTGGAAATTTTATAAATCTTATATATCAATTTCATGATTCTTTCAAATAAATATATTTTATTTTTGAATAATAGAATCTGTTTTCAATGCCTTTTGTATCGAATCATTGAATTACTTACTGTTTTTAATATACATTAAATGGAAAAGATAAATATTAAAATAAAAAAAATTTTTCTTTACAATTTTTTATTATTTTACATAAAACTTTATTTTATAGAATAAAAATATAAAACGCAAATAAATCAAAAGAAAAATTTAAAGTACTATATTTATAAGGAATAATTTTTCTGTATTTTATGAATTATTTATCTCAGTTCAATTTAAAAATATTAATGTGAAACCTAAATTCATTTGCAAAATAATTATAAGCATAAATTTTAGGAAAGTTACCCTCATAATGGATACAGATGAAATTCTCATTTATAAACATTTTCTAGTTTTAATATATTAAAACATTTAAAATGTTTATTAATGATCACATTGAACAATAATTAAATATTTTCTCATCTGTCATGGTGGAAGTCAGTTGAAAGTGTGCAGATAAGCCGACATGCGATAAGACCCAGACAAAGCATTGCAATTTAATTTTCTGCTCAATGAATAATTTTTGGGGTGGAATAATTAATTGAAAACAGGTGTCGAAATTTGAAAACTATTCTCATCAATAACTTTTAAATCTGCTTGGGCAATTCTCAAAGTGCGATGAAATGAAGGTAGTCAAGTTGCGATAGATTATTTAAAATATGGAATGTAACAAAGTGACAGTTTTTGCCTGTATCAATTCAAGTAGGAATTAAATTCAGAATTTTGTATTATTTTGAAAATGGTGGAAAAGGTTTAAAAATTTAAGATTAAAAATTATTTTAGTAGAAAATTTGTTACTAATAAAAATTAATTGTTGAATGAAGAATTCCCGATTAACTGTAGGAAATAGTTTTGAAGTTTAATTTATATTTGCCAATAAACTATATGTATATACTCTGGGACCCGATGGCCGAGTGGCTAGAACTCTGGCGCTTGGTAACACAGGTATAGTGTTCGTCCCGACGGTGCCATGGATATTTGTAGGGGTTTGGAATCCCCTTAAGCCGTAACTGCCTGGTCTAATAGGATTGTAGAGCGTTGTGAAAATAGTATTACTCGCTTCTGTAGCATATCGTCAAGCTACACGTGTCCCCTGAGTAGTGCTAAATGAGTAATTGCGGCGCTGTCTTGCTTATGGCTTAAAGATTAACTGTCCTGTATTGCCAACTGCATTAGAACAACATATGTATACTCTGATTTCGTTGTGCCTTTCCTATTCTATGATGCTTTACTTTTTGATTTATAGTGACTTTCAGAAAATAATGCTGTAAATCATAAAATGCATTGTAAAGTCTCAATAAGTACTAGACTTATAGTACTCCATTTCTTTCAAGCTCATAAAGAAAACTTTAGTGTTTATTTACAAGCATTATATATAGAACTCTTTTACAAAAATGAAAATTAAAGATAATTTTGTTCACAAATGCAGTACACTCAATCATAGAAGTTTTCAGATTTCTCGAGTCTACGACGAATCTTATGCTCTAGTTTGCGGCGGACCTTAATATCACACGGCGGGATACACGAAACCACAAAAGGTTCACTTTATAAACAGGCGGAGAATCCGGTCTATTCAGTCACTTCAGAGGAAAAAAAAGAAAAACAACACCAGAAGTGTTCACAGAAATCTCTTCAGAACTCGAACAAAAAAAAAAAAATGCTTTTAAGACCGTAAAAAAATCCGTAAGGGGAGATTCCCTCACTTCTCATTGAAGTAGATATTTCTCAACTCGTGGTCTATCACCAATCACGAAAGAACAACTCATGGTATAGTTATCTGTAGTTGTTTCGACTCGTGAAGGTCGCACAGACATTCACTAATTTCCTCATTATACAAGATACCGAATACTTGCTATCGGATTTGAGTGACAGATTATACTCATTAGTACAAAACTCTAATTGCATGTAATATAACTACCCACAATAAAAGCTAGTCTACTCTCAAATTTGAGTATTGGTTTTATTTTATATTTGGTGCATTAGATAACTCCTCTCTCCTGGGAATGAATTGCCAAAACTTTTCTAGTGAGAAAAATGCTACAGCGTGTATATTTTTTTTTATCTAAATATTTATGACTCAGCTAACTATATGGAAACTTTTATTTTTCCTTTTTTGAAATAGTCATGAGTAAATATTGATTGAATATTTAAAGTTCATAAATCTTCAAAAATGTTTCCTTTTGGACCGTAGAAGAACATGAAATGTTATATTTAAACCTTATCAATGTTCAGTGCATCCACAGAAAACTTCCAATAAAATATAAAACACATAATCTTTGGAATCAATGACTTATGCTTGGATAAATAACAAGAAAAATAATATGGTTCTGCAGTTTAAAATGGAGCAGAAGGGGGTGGTCTTATTTCTTCTTACAAAATATATTTTGCCTTTAATATCCTTTTTGAATTTCTTTCGGTTTTTCTATTAGCATGAATTTCAGTTTATAACATGAAAAAAACTAAAAAGAAATAATTTAAATTGATGAAGATTATTATTTTGTGGTCAAAAATATTTTTTCCTATCTGAAAATATTCTATTTTGCTTTTCTAAAAAATTTTTAATGCCTTGTATTTTATATTGTACAAAATTGTTGTTGTAAATAAAATTTATTTGTGCTTCTATTTATTGGAAGAATTACTTATCCATAATAACGAGAAAAACGCCAAAAACCTTTTTAATTGTACGTATTATTTAATTTTTAAAATATCACTCTTATTACTTAATTCTTCTTATTAGATAGTTTAATATAACTTCTTAAAAAAATAGTTTTTAACCTAAAAATTTTTAATTTGTAACACCAGCTTTTAAAATTTTTAATTATTTTACGTTATCCAACAATATTAAAATAATTTTAAATTTAGATTTTTTCTTTAATATATGGAACAAATATCTCATCAGATACTGTAAAGTTTTGAATATAAATTTATTTTATTTATTTATTTATTAAACATTTTTAAAAGGTCTTCCAACTTTAATTTAATCACAAATAACCAGTTGATAAATTTTCAATATAAGCTGGTTATGAATTCGGCTTTTTATGAATCTTTTGAAGCATCAGCAATTACTATTTTAAAATTTGAAAGAATTTAAACATAAAAAAATTAATAAAAAATTTTATATCATGGCTAGCATTGAAAGACGTAAAATTACAAACAATAAAATGAAACAAAACGAAAAAACTTCACAAAGAGAAAAAGAAATCGAATAACTTAGCTAAATCAGCATCGAAAGGAAAATGGCATCAATGGAGTTTAAAAACAATCATAAAGAGAAAATTCCTTCTACTTTGGAAAAAAATATATTATGATGAGGCTCATTTTTGAGAACTTTGATAAAAACAAGAGATTATAATGACAGAAATTAAAAAAAATTTTAGGTTTGGTTACTAATTAAATTTGTACCCTTGATAAAAAAAATTCCTGTTTAGCTGATCGATAAAAAAACCCAAAATTAGCAAAATTACAGTTTTTCTAACAAGCATCACATGTAAATAAAAGCTTTTAGCAAACGCAAAAGATCAAACATCCTTAGTTCTCACAAACAGCAATCCATGCATTTCTTAACATGGACGGAGAGCTTCAACCGCCAAAGTCGAATTTAGATGTTCCAAGATATACAAATCTCAAGTAAAAGCTTCGGAAAAATAGTGCAGTTTTTTAAAAATCTATTCCAGAAGGTGGCAGATAAGCTATCGGTGCCGCTTAAAATTGAGAATTTTTTTGATTTTTTAAAAGTCAAATCGAAAAAATTCGAAAACCTTTTTTGAAAAAAAAATCATTTGATCTTCTGAGGCCATTAAAGTAACGACTTAAAGGAATAAAATGGGATCATTTAAAAATAAAAGGAATAAAATGATTTCTAGACAGTGAATTATTCCTTCTCATTTTGGAGTTTTATGGCAACTTTTTTTTCTTTGGTACCAATTTTTTTAGGAAATTATATCTGTTTAACAATATACCTTTAAGATATAAATATGCTTTTATCACTTGGAAGGATGCATTCCTTTTTGCTTTGAAGTTCATGAGGAATTTTTTTCTTTCTCTTCTTGCTTAGAACTTGGTGATACATGGGATGAAGATAAAAGTAAAATAAATCTCAAAGCAAATAATGAAATTAAATTAAGAAAATATTTACTTCCCATCAATTTAGATGACGGAATGTCTATGCAAGTCCTCTCCATACCACTTTAAATTTTTTAAATCTGTTAATAAGCGCAAGTAAATGCTTCGTAATCAAGATAGAGTTACTTCGTGCAATAGAATATAATGCAGATGGCTTTAAATAAGTACAATGCGTGTGAGTGGCTTTTACTTGATATCCAGAAAACGTTCGATAGAGTTTGGATTAACGGACTACTTTATAAACTAATTATTTTTAATTCTGTTAAAGTAAATACAACTCCATATAAAGTAAAATTCCCCCCTATTTTTTTCTCCGATATATATACTAACCCCAAAAGATTCTGACTGCAATTTACACAGATGATACAGCTATCCTTTATAGGAACAATGACATCAAATATCTTGCTGTCATTCTAAAAATCATTTTAAATTCCTTAATAAGTGGTTCCACTAGTGAAAAATTGCATTAAATATTGATAAAATGGAGGTAATCCTCTTCTGGGTAGGTAATAAAAAATACAATATTGAAATTAAGGATACTATAAATCTTTTGAAAAATTATTCAAATTATTCAGGTATTTACTTTTCTTAGACCCGCACCTCCTATGGATAAAGAATTTCGAATATACTAAAAATAACTTTCGCGTGAGCTTTAGAAAATATTTCTTCTTATCAATAGACACTCTAACAGGAACAAGAATCGTAAAAATTCTTTTTATATACAACTATTCTAAGATCTATAGTCTAGTTTTATGACGACCGTCTAAATTAAAGATAATTGAAGCTCTTCAAAATACCACTCTCAGACAAATCACAGCAGCTAAATGGTATATGAGAAATTCAGAAACACAGCAAGCTATTAATATTTCTTGTGTTAAAGACTTTCATAAGCTCGTTTCGAAAATTTCTTCAATACTATTGATAAACACGAGAACTCCGCAATCAAGGAAATTAAAATTTATGACCCTAACTTTAATATTAAAGACAGTGGAACATTTTAAGTTAGCATTACTTTTTCCCGTTTTATTTTCAAAATTTCTATTATTTGGGGTAATTTACCTAATAGTCAACTGTTTATAATTCGTTCTAAAAATGATAAAATATGAGGCCCTTCGGAAGCTCCAGGAATCCAAACACTAACCAACCAACAATCAAGACATACTTTTATACATCAAAAGGCACAAAAGATGTAAAAATATGAAGGATATTTTTACATCTTTTAATTTAACCGGGCGTTATGTCAAAAACATTGGATGGATTTCGGGTAATTATAATGGAGGAGTGCATCAAAATTAACCTTGATATTTCAAGAAAAAGCTTTTTTATCTTAAAAAATCAAAAATGTAGTAGGAGAGTTCAACAAAAGGAGCTATCAGAATGAATATATTAGAAAATATCATTGAAATAGAAATATAATCTCTATTTATCAATATGTTTTTTCAAAGTTCTTGCAACAATGTATGAAGATCCTCTGTATAATAAGATTAGAATAGGTTTGACAGTATATCTTCTTTTGACAATATATTGATGCGATGATAATTTTAACAAAGGGCGATTTCTGTACAACATAAGTTCCAAATTGTAAAAACCAATAATTTAAAGTAGAAACATCTCTTTAACTACATAAAGAAATTTATTGAAACAGCAAAAAGGCCTTCATAAATATAATCATTTATCAATATGTTTTTTTTCAAAAAGTTCTTGCAACAATGTATGAAGATCCAAATAAGATTAGTACAAATCTTCTTTTTGACACCAAATTGTACAAACCAATAATTTAAAGTAGAAACATCTCTTTTAACTACATAAAAGAAATTTATTGAAACTCTTTTTTTTCTCCTTTCCTGAGCAAAAAGGCCTTCATAAATATAATCTCTATTTTTCAAATGTTTTTTCAAAGTTCTTGCAACAATGTATGAAGATCCTCTGTATAATAAGATTAGAATAAGTTTCACAGTATATCTTCTTTTCACAATATATTGATGCGATGATAATTTTAACAAAGGGCGATTTCTGTACAACATAAGTACCAAATTGTATAAAAACCAATAATTTAAAGTAGAAACATCTCTTTAACTACATAAAGAAATTTATTGAAACTCTTTTTTTTTCTCCTTTTTTCAAAGTTCTTTGCAACAATCCTGAGCAAAAAGGCTTATCATAAAATATAATTTTAACTCTATTTATTCAAATTGTAATTTAAAGTAGAAATATTTTTTCAAAAAGTTCTTGCAGCAATGTCTGCAACAATGTATGAAGATCCTCTGTATAATAAGATTAGAATAGGTTTGACAGTATATCTTCTTTTGACAATATATTGATGCGATGATAATTTTAACAAAGGGCGATTTCTGTACAACATAAGTTCCAAATTGTACAAAAACCAATGATTTAAAGTAGAAACATCTCTTTTAACTACATAAAGAAATTTATTGAAACTCTTTTTTTTCTCCTTTCCTGAGCAAAAGGCCTTCATAAAGAATTACTATTGTAATGTGTTTATTGCTCGATAAATCAGACAAGTTAAATCAATAATTTTTCTGAAGTTGATGAATTACTAAAAGATTGCATTCAAAAGCGTAGGGAGGAAGCAATGCAGTGGAAGATTTTCCACTAACAAATACATTTTTTAAATCATGTAACAGTTCATTTAAGAAAACTTGGATTAAATGGAGCATGAAGCTCTAGCAGAAAAGACCACATAAAAATTCAAGACCAGTAGGATGATCGATTTCTTACTCTAAGTACTTTTAAAATAAATTTTTTATAGGAATATTTCTGAATTTCAACATTTATTTGAGGAAAAGTCCTCCAAAGTTAGCTAGTTTCTGATATTTTAAGATATTCATGTTTTTATTAAGTTGAGTCTGCATTAGAATTTTATCATTTCAGTTCTTTTATTGCCTTAAAATATTTAATACTAAAATTATACTACTTACCTTACAATAAGGTATCGTTGTCCTCTGTTCCACTAATATATATCATGAACTAATGTGATGGAGTAATAATATCTTCTGCAAGGAATTTCAAGGTTAACTGTCTTTCAATTGAGTATGATATAAGTAAACTCCCAGTAGGCAATATGAATTTCGATGTGAACATACTCTCACAATTTCCAACGACTCTCTTCGTTTCAGGCGGCCTGATGGCCAATTGGCTAGCACTCTGACACTCGGGTTCCAATCCCGAGATGCACTGGTACCACAGGTATCGGGTTCCAATCCCGGGATGCCATGTATGTTTATTAGTGGTTCGGAATCTACTTTAAGCTGTAGGTCCTGGTCTAATTATTCCAAAGTGTGCACAAAATGATCGTAGTACAAGAAACAAAACAAAACCATCTTCGTTTCAGAAAACAGTGCTTGTAACACCAAGCAAACGTATTCATATCTGAATTCTAAGATTCTCTAAGTTATCTTCATCAAAGGTGCAATTATTTTCAGTTAAGTAAAATGCTGTTACAGCAATAAGACATCAATGATGATACACCAACAGGAAGTATTTTCTCCGGTTAGACACTTGCTTCTTCATATACCTGAAGAATCGCCGCCGGAATACATTCAACCAGAGCCGTCTATCCAAAAGGATGCGAGCGCGAACTCAAAGTTTCTACTGCAAGCAGTCTATTTAAATGTGCCAAATGCTTTTGGACTTCCAGACATATACAGTGGGCCACAAAATTGTGTAAAACTTAGTATACACCTTTATTAATTTCCTTTTAACTATGTACAAATTAATATTTTTTTTCACGTAAAAGATGCATAACCTTTTTTATTAATTTCTTGAATTACAGCTTGTAATCTACAGCTTGTAATCATAGATTCTACTAGTGTTTTAGTGGTTTCAACAGAAATTTTAGCCCATTCTTCTCTCAGAATCTTCTTGAGAACTTCCTTACTTGTGATTTTGTGCTCATGTACAGCTTTCTCTAATTGCGACCACAAATTTTTGATGACGTTTAGGTCTGGAGACTGGACTGGAGTGTGTAATTGCTTCTTGCAATGGTACAGCAAGTATAACTGCACAATCTTCGCTGTATGCTTGGGGTCGTTGTCCTGCTGGAATATGAAGCTTGACCCAAGCCCCAACTTACAGGCACTTTTTTCAAGTTATCATTTAAAATCCCCAAATATACATGTTTGTCCATAATACCATCAATAAAAGGAAGCTCTCCAATTCCTCCAGCTGACATACAACCCCAAACGAGGACAGATCCACCTCCGAACTTGACTGTCTTAATGGTGTTTTTAGGTGCCAGTGCTTTCCCAGCTTCTCTCCATATTTTAAATCGTCCATCGCTTTCCGTAAAGATTAAACTTACTTTCATCAGAAAATATTACAGTGTTCCAGAAATAAATAGGCCTTAAACGATGTTCTTTTTGCGAAAATCACTCTTTTGTCTATTCACATACTTGATGAGTGGCTTTCGTATTGGTGTACGGCCATAAAAACCCATATTGGTGAAGGGTACGTCGAATTGTTTCAACTGAGATCTTTTTCCCGATTGTAGAGGACATCGATAAAGCTAGTTTAGAGGCACTCACCCTCGGATCTTTCTTTACTGAGTGATTGATCTTCCTCTTCGCTGTAGTAATCAGTATTTCTTTACGTCCTCTTCCAGGAATATTGGCCACAGATCCAGTTTTTTTATACTTCTGTAGTATTTTTTGGACACAACCATGAGTTACACCAATCAACGAAGCGATTTCTCGAAGAGATTTGTCCTCTTTCGACCATTTTTGCAACCAATAAACGCTCAGATTCAGTAGTTTCTCTACGAGAGCCCATTTTACGATTTTTAATGAGAAAAAATACTATTTAAAAGCGTTGAAGTGCAATAGCACGTGTTATAAGCAGCAGCTACTCCTGAAACTCTTTAAAGAAAATTTGAAACCAAAAAAGTGGTGGCATAATTTAAAAATATAAGAAGTGTATACTCAATTTTGTGGCATAGTTTTTCTATCTTTTCTTTCAATCGCTTAACTTTTTTTCGTAATAAATAAGTTAACTATAGAATCGTGTTATTATAGGATGGTAAAGCAGAGGTTAAAGTATCTAGGATAAAAAAATTTATCTATTTAAATCAATATTTAATTTGTAATTGGAAGAAGTCTAAAAGTTTTAGAGGTGTATACTCAATTTTGTGGCTCACTGTACGTGGGCATTTCAAGGCGGACGCACAAAATGCAATGTTTTCAAAACTATCAGATAGCAGCATTGAAAACGAAAATGTCTTTAGTTGTTGACGAGAACATATCTGAAAATGTGAATGGGAGCATTTCCACTTTCATGTATACACACATATATAGAGATAACCCCTTTCAAAACGTTGGAATAAACGGTTGCAGTGAAAGGTACCCAAAAGTGTTTGCATAAATTGTGGTATTTCAGTAATTGTTAAAACCTTTTTGTATTATTGATTGTCTGAATTGTCCCTTGATTGTCTGAAAATCTGTTTTTATTTATATTATCGTTTTTTCTCAAGAGTAATTGGATAAATTGAGATAAAGCAGCTAACGCGAGCATAAATCTAAAAGTCAAGTCAAGTCAATTGTTATAAAAAAAAGTTGTGTTTATTTTGAGTTTTCTAATGATTTGATTTGTTTATACTACCCTTATTGCGTAAAACTGGGCAATCGAAGTAAAATAAACTTTTCTAGAAATTTTCTGGTAATTAAAAAACATGAAATATATGCTTAGATATCACAAGGAAAAAAAGTAACACTCATTCTAAACAAAATGTATACAGCTGTTTAATTACATCTTTTTAGATGCATTAAGCTTTTTAGATGTATGAAGTTGTTTAATTACATCTTTTTGGATACAATTATATACGTAATTTGCTTTAGAATATTTAAACTATACGTAACATAAGTTTTTTTCAGTAATAAAAATATTAAATGAATATTATCGTATAAAATAGAATTTAAGATTATTTTATTTTATACAGTCAAAATTGATCAAGTTAAATGCTGTCTTAATTAAAAAAAAAAAAATACTGAACTCTGTAAAATATTAATTGTTGAGAAAAATTTTTAAGGTATTAAATACATTATTTGTTTAGATGGGAAAGTATTAAAATTATTGATACCAATATATAAAAGAAACGTTTTAATTCATTTCAGTAAAGTTAGTAAAAAATGTAGTATTGTAATAAGTAAAACAGAAAGGGACCTAAAAGCTTTTTTATTGCAAAGATCAAAAAGAAAATTAAAATTTTATTTTTATAGCCTCGTGATTTCTGAAACTGAATGGTCATAGTGATAACGTGGGCTCTATATTCATGCTACTAGATAATAGCCATATTTACCATATTTCTTCTATATATTATTCCATATTGGCCAACAATCCCATAGGCCGTCTTCCTGCTGGCAGATTTCGGCACAGGAGATGTTTGCTTACGGAGCAGGGTTGTCAGCATTACGGCCAACACCATACAGTCATATTAGACCGGGTCCTACGGTTTAAAGTGGATTCTGAACCACTGCAAACATCCATGGCACCACAGGGACTCGAACGCGAAACCTGTGGCAACGAGTGTCAATCACTCGGCTATCAGGCCCTCCATTGAAAATTGCTTATGTTGAATTCACGGAAGTCAAGGAGCTTAATTTTGCATATAAATACATAAATTTTAATTTCGAACGAAGACCCACAAAATGCTGGTTTAGGGAGTAAAATATTTTTTTTTAAAAAGTTCTTTATACAGTCAAAATTACAATTTTTCCACCCTCTAAAATATTCCAACAATTTTTGAAACAGGCCATTCTACTCACAGATTTCTATTTTTCAAATTTCCCATTTTTGTCACCATAAAAAATTTGCTATTAAAAACAGTGCTTGATAATGCGGAAAAAAAATATTGATATTAAAAAAAATTATTGATTTCAAAACATTTCTTTTACGGATTAGGGTTTTTCAGCCCTGTACCCAATGCTCTAACAATCATATTAGACCGGAATCTACGGTTTAAAGAGGATTCCGAACCACTATACACACATATGGCATAGGCCGGCACACATATGGCATAACCCGAAACCTGTGGCACCGAACACTAGACCGTATTTATTACTAATATGTAGTTATTCCTAAAAGTCGTCCTTTAAACGATGGTTGGGATATGTACAAACAGAACACGAGTCCTATCAGTTTATTATCGCTCCCCCTATACCCCAAAAGTAGACAATGTTAATAAGTTTCATTATTATTGTCAGTTGTTCACAAATGTGGAAAGGTTGGATATGAAACGAAGGGGAACTAACTTATAATTGGTTAACAAATTTGTTAACAAAATCAACTAACACAACCATGCTAAGATTAATTAACTGCAAACTCAAAATGTTCCTATTACGTATTCCGATATTACAACAGCAATCGATTCAACTTAATAAAATTAGTCTATGATTATAATTTTTAAATCTGATTACAGTTTTTAAAGATATGATAGTTCATAAATTTTCTTTTTCAATGTAAAAACATATGCTGTCGAGAAAACATTTCAAAGTTGCAAAAATTCGAATTTTGAATGATTTCTAAAGTAAACTTATTATAATATCTAATTTAACTGGAATTTGTTTAGTTCATATAACTCTGCAATCTAAAATTCATAAATTTTTTTCTAACATAAATGATATTATACAAAAATTAACTAAAATAAGTAAAATTGAATCAGAAATACGATAAATGGTAATCAAAGATTAAATAAATAAATAAGTATATTGAAACTAATATACTAAAATTAAAACATAAATACGTGAATATATTAAAATATTAAACGAAAACTATGAAGGCTATAAGAACAATCTCGTTTCTTTTACCTTTCTCACTTTCTTGACTAAATACAGCACCTTAGCATTGATATCAATAAACCAATCACAAATAATAAGATGTTTATGGGTTAATTTCATTGAAATTGTATTATTAATATCATAGGTGAGAAACATGTTAATTAAAGGAGAAATATAAACTAACAATTGTAGTGTTGTGTGTTATGTGGCTGGATTGTAACCGAGTATGGTTGGGTTGAGACTTGAGATAATGGTTTCTGAATACACAGCTTTATTGACATACGCACAAACACCACATACTCACAATAAGAAACATACAATATTTAACACATTTAGAGACATATACTTGAGATTAGTGGAAGGAATCCACGAATAAGCTGAAGACGCGATACTCAGATTTGTGTGGGATGCTCTGAATATATTACCTCTCTGGGTGAGAGACTGTAGGCCAACTTATAGGCAGGTTGCGTTAAATATATTTCTTCTCTGGATGAGAGACTGTAAAATAAAAATTTCTCAACAGAAGAGCGTCACTGTGCAGTATTAAATGTTTCTCAGCTGCATCTCCTGTTGGCCAGCGCTTCCTCTCGGAGGAGAGTCTCGAGGTCCTACTGACCATTTCTCCTAAACGCCTCAGGGGGCACTCTTGCAGTGAATAAGAGGAAACACGGTTACCCTATGAATTAATTTGAAAACTTTTTTACTGTATTCACCTGCCTCAAATTTTGTATTCTCATTGGTTATTGAAAACCATCAATTTCAGAATTTTATAAACGCTTTTAAAATTATTCAAATATAACTTTATGCGATGTAAAAATTGGAGGTTTTTCTCATTATTTAAAATATAAATGAAAGTTCTAACAAAACACATCAAAAGACATTTTTTCCTTGTCATTAAATTGTTTCAATGTCTATTAGATTCTCACTAGAATAGTCATTTGATAAATCAAACACATATAATCTAGGACTCAAAATATAAATCTACATTAATCGAAATACAAATATCAAATTGTACAAAATACAAATATCAAAAAATCCTTAAAATAAAAATATCAAAAAAATCCTTAAAATAAAAATATCGGAAAAAAATCCTTAAAATAAAAATATCAAAAAAAAAAAAAAAAAAAAAACAAAAAAAATATCAAAAAAAAAAATCCTTAAAATAAAAATATCAAAAAAAAATACTTAAAAATAAAATATCAAAAAAAAATACTTAAAATAAAAAATATCAAAAATACTTCAAATAAAAATATAAAAAATAGTTAAAAGAGAAACGAATTTATTATAGAGTATTGAATTGCTTTGCAATGTCCATGAATATATAGTAATTCAATCTTTTGAATTATAAAATTTCAACAAACTATTAAATTATATTAAGCACATGTTTGTGTCAATATAATTTAATTTAATAGTTTGTTGAAAATTGTCAGTTAAAGCACATGTAAAACGATACGTGTGAACAAGAATTAAATTGGAATTAACAAGGGTAAAATTTTATGTTTAGTAGATGACTACATAATAAGAAAAATGAATCATACATTTACATTTCCTTCAGTGAAATTAAATTTGATCCCTATTAATACAGCAAAAAGGTGCTTAACTTATTAATAATACTCTAACAAATTACATTTCAGTAAGTCTCCTTTTTGCTGCTATTACAAAAACCAATCTTGTTTTTTCTGAACCCTTGGAGACTGTTATAAGATTATTTCTGAATTCACGCGAATATATTTACGACTCCCAAGACACTACTTTGACATTTTTACTGAGAAAACAAAAGTTAAACTCATGCATAAAATAAAATAAAGTATTTATGCCTTATTTTTATTTATTATTATTTTCCTTTTTTTTTTAGTATTCAATAAAATTTTGCATCGATTTTTAAACAACTCAGTTTTTAGATGGAGGTAATGGAGTTTCATTATTATATTTTAAGGATTTCTTTATAAAAAAGAAATATCCCGTAACTTGGTTGTTAAAATCTGATAAATGATTTTTTGGGGGAAGCTACTTCGTTTTTGTTTTGTTCGTTCGCACTCTTTAAATATACTTTAAAAACTTTTATCTTCTTTTTTGTTCTTGAATGAGATGAAATCTGAAAAAATGCTAATGCCGTAAATCAGTTTTTGAACCTCTGAGGAACGATTCCTTTGGAAGTAATGATTTGACTTGAAAAGACCATAAAAAAAAAAGTTAAAATACTTACAGATAAGTATTTTTTTATGTAATAAGGAAATAATGTACTTTATCTAATAAGTAAGTTTTTAAATAAAAGGTTATTTTTTTTAACTGAATTCCGAATAAGATTTTAAATCTGATCCAGATTTAGATTTGTTATCTTCTAGTAAATCGCTTTTTGAATCTTAGAAATGAATGTAAAATCATTAATATTTTTTAATTGAGTAAAGTTGCTGACAGGATTAAATTACATGAAATTTTTATAATTTTTAATTTTCAGAACTTTTTATATTGAAGTAAAATGTAATTGTCATGATATTTTTGGAAAATGTAATAAATTGATTAGCAATTTTTAAGTTTATTTTTGAATTGGTCTTCCTCTCCGGATGAGAGTCTGTAAACCAACTACTATGCAGAGTTGCGTTAAATATATTTATTCTCGGGATGAGAGACTGTAAGCTAAACGTTTCGTAGTGGAAGACCAGATTGCGCAGTACTTTCTTTCTGATGAGAGTCTCGAGGCCTACCGACCATTTCTCTTGAATGACAAAGGGACTGCTCTTGTAGTGCTTAGGAGAAAGCACGATTACAATTTTACTTTACTGATTTTATAAGTTAAATGCTAAATTAATCTGGAGAACTCGGACTGCCATTGAAAAAAAAAAAAAAAGTGAAATATTTATTTAATTTTTTTTAAATTTATTTTTTTGATAAATTAGAAATTTTTTTTATTGATCCAAAAATAAAATATATAGGAAAACATATTAAAAGATGCTTTAGAATAAATTTAAGAATAGAAAAAAAACTATGATGATACCAGTAAGCATTCTATTTTATAAGAATGAGTTTTCAGCCTGTCAATACGCTGTTTACTTGTCTCACACTGGATGAGAGTAATACGCTAAGTGAATGTTTCATATATTGTCCGAAAAAAACACGGAAAGATGCATAATTCAATCTTTTAAGGTTGATTTGATTTACTTCTTTTTAGTCGACTTCATCAGTTGAAGAAAGTATCGTATTATTCAAATATGTATGAAGTGGAATATTTATTGGCTGCATAGAAAATCAATCAATTTAATACAATTTATTCAACGAACATTTTATGCACATACATTTCGAGACATATATATATGAACTATTTTAAGGAAGCAACAAATTAATTTTTCTTAAGATTTGAATTTTTGGTTTGCATATAAATATCGCACCCGGGCCTGAATGGCCGAGTGGCTAGCGCTCTGGCGCTCGGTACCACGTTTCGGGTTCGAGTCCCGGTGGGGCCATGGATGTGTGTAGTGGTTCGGAATCCACTTTAAACCATTGGTCCCGGCCTAATAGGATCGTAGAGTGTTGCGGGGGCATTGTTACTCTGCGTCCGTGGCTTCACCTCTTCAGGTTACGCGCCCCTGGGTAATGAAAGTGAGTAACGTCTGTGCAAAAGCGTTTGCCTTAAGGCATCAAGACGTCCATGTCTGTTTGCCAGCTGCATTGGAAAAAAAATAATAAATATCGCATATCAGGAAACATTTTTATTTTCTATTCTAAAATGTATGCATGCATTATTTTTAAATGTATTTTTTTTTAACTATAGGACTTAATCAGAAAAAGCTGTACGAGTAATGTAAAAGATGTGAAGCTAGATATTATTAGATTCAAACACCACATTATTTTGCAATATATATTTATTCTAGAGACAATTTATAAATTCGTATGTTTATCAGATTCAGTATAACATCATTACACTATCTTATAATGTTATTAGTGAATTCACAATTTAACTTCAAATATTTGAACAGAGTTATGGCAAAAAATGAATACATAGAAATATATTGAAAAAAAACATTAAATACAGTTCAGCGAAAAATCTTAAGACGGTAGTCTTAAGATTTTCACTGAAAATAAGACAGTAGTCTTACAGAAATCAAGTTTATTCTATTAATGAAGCATAATTGCACATAAATTGATAAGCAAATTTTTCTTTGAAATTAAATTAAGATCAACAAAAGATACAAAAATAAATTATTTTAAAGTAAAAATGAAAATTAAAAAAAAAAAACATTTCACTTTTATTCTTGACAACAATTTATTCTTGATTTATTTTTAACAAAAAAAATAATAGAAATGGGTCATTCTTTGGTGTTAATTTCGTTAGTACCAATGTTAAAATGTATCTGAATGAACTAATGACTTCAATGTATGCAAATTAAATTATTTCAAGTAACGAAATGGGAATAATAGAGTTTTCGAATTAAAGAAGAAATTTCATATCAAAGGCGTTCATTTTTTCTGTTTAAAATAACTTTTATTTAACTAAATAGTAAATTTTCAAAACGTGCTAGTGCATCGTTATTT